>CAOGCB010293856.1:0-13902 GCA_948266635.1 Cnidoscolus chayamansa
GTTATAAATTGTGGTTTAAAATGCGAAAATGAAAGCGTGACGTTATTGTGCCGTCGCGTATATCGGAACTTTAACCGTATGTAGAAACCCTAAGCAAAAGCGACTTTACTTAGCAGAGTTTAGAAGTTATTCCATGCTTTCTCTCGCAAATCAGAGGCTTAGTATATAATAATCGGAGGTAGGGAGTAGATGTTTCAGCTTCGAGTCTCGAATTCTGTTCAACGCACTTTGTCTTTGGCGAAATTCTGAATTTTCGTCCTGATTCGATTTGCTGATCTCATTCTCTGGAGTTATCGACGAGTCTAGGGCATCATCAGTTGCTGTTTCCATTGATTTGTTGGGTTTAAACTTGCAACTAACCTTTTGGATTTTCTTTTATATAGCAAAGTTTCTTCGTTTTCATTTTTTGTACTGAAGGCGAAGTGCCGAGAAAAATATACAGTTAGCATAAAGGCTGTTGCGCTTTAGTAGTTTTAGGAACTATTGATCGCGAGTAAGATTTTTGAAGAATGGATAAATTGTGATAATACTTTATTGAAATCGGTGGTGGCTTGAATCGTTTCCCGTGTTCATAATCGCGCTGGTCATGCCTTCTCAGATGAAGATCCAGCCAATCAATTCAGACACCCCTGCAGAGTCTATTAGGTTGGAGCCAGTAAAGCCACTCGTCAAATCGCGTCTCAAGAGGCTTTTTGAGCTCCAATTCCTGAAAAATTCCGCTGAAAAGGTTGCTATCGTTGATGAGCCGCATTTCCACAAAGATGTCGTTAATGGCTCGAGTGAGTTCGAACCCAGCTCACAGTGTTTGGCCAAGATGGTACAAAACTTCATCGAGGACAGTAACGAGAAGCAATCATCAGCCGCAGTTAGGTGTGGCCGCAACTGCTTCAATGGAAATTGTAATGACAGCTCGGAGGACGAATCTGAAGCCAGTGGTGGTTTCGGTGAGTCGAAGTTTGTTTCCTCTGGCGATGGAACTGAAATTCTGAAGGTAGACAATTTTGTATAGTCGGGAAGTGTTGTTTTCTTCTTTTTTTATTTTTCTTTCCATTGGAGCTTCTTATAACTCGTTTCCGATTTCGGACAGAGTTTGGTCCCCTGTGTAAGTGTTTCTGAGAGGAATTTGCTAGCTGACACTGCGGGGATCGTTGATAAGAACCGGATCTGCAAGCGTAAAGACGATTTTTGCAGGAAGATCGTTACTGATGGATTGGTGGCTCTTGGACACGACGCTTCAATCTGCAAATCTCGTTGGGAAAAGAACCCCGCCCATCCCGCCGGTACTTTCTCTCGCTTATGCCGCGTCTTTCTTTCAAATTGCAAAAGTATCCAGCTGTTCTGATTGGTTGCCGGAAGGAAGTGAGAATTTAATCAAAGATAATAAAAAAGAACCCCACTTTTAGAACTTTGCAACTATTAAAAGGATTCAACTGCCTCTTGTTCAACTGCCAACATTCTTCACTGTATGCATTTTCTTCACTTGGGAAATAATTTTGACAAATATCATTCTCTCTTTGTTCACTTTCGGGGATTTGAAGAGGGGAATTATTATCAATTTGTTGTCTGACACAATTTATACATGCAATAAATCCTGAAAAATGGTAGATTTTATTCCTAATGCAGGTGAGTACGAGTACATAGACGTGATCATCTCAGGTGAGAGACTGCTAATTGACATTGATTTCAGATCAGAATTTGAAATTGCTCGATCAACCAAGGCCTACAAATTGCTTCTCCAATCTCTGCCACAAATATTTGTGGGAAAAGCCGATCGTCTTCAAAAGATCATCTCCGTCGTATCAAATGCAGCGAAGCAGAGCCTCAAGAAGAAGGGTATGCACATTCCACCATGGAGAAAGGCCGAGTATGTCCAAGCTAAATGGCTTTCTCCCTATACGCGAGCCACACCAGCCCTGTCCTCGCTCCAACCTGGTAGCCTACCTGGAAAGGAGCAAATTTTGGTTCCGAAAGGGATCAAGTATTTTCCACCGAACAGCAAAGAGGATAACTCGATGGAGGATACTGAATTGGGCGAGTCTGTCTTTGCTTTGTCATCTGAAAGCTCTATGGAAGAAGATAATGAGACGGTGGTCGGAGAATGGAAACCGCCTAAGATTAAGCCCAAGTGTCATCGTATTGGGGTCGTTACCGGTTTGGCTTCAGTTATTGAAGATGAAGCATGAAATTTTGATCTTTTGCTATTCTTCTCCACTTTTTAAATTCTGGAGACAGATATCATATTGTGATATAACCAATCGAAATCCCCTTCTGCTTTTTGTGTAAGGGTCTGATTTACTGATATTAATAAAACTCTTTTCTCTGTAAGAACAGAGTGCAGATAACATAATTTCTCGTTCTTTTATGGGATAATTCTGTGTCTCCATTTACATTCTGCTGGTTGAAGAATAGTGTCTACTTTTTGGGTGGATGAGGTCATTGATTTTGCATTTTGTTCCTGTCCAAACCTACTTTTTGTTTTTCTTATCTATTACCGTAGAATCTGTCAGGGAGAAGGATCCTCAAATCAGGTTCGAAGAAAACAAACGCGGAAATGGTAACTCTACATGACTTGATTATTTTGTTTATTTATTTATTTAATTATTGGTGTTTATGTTATCTGTGTGGGTGGTTTTGTTACCTTCCTTAGATGCGAAGAACTGAAATCATTTTTAATTTGATGATGACGGGAGGACACATAGAATCGTGGAGTTTCGAGCACCAAGAGGTGAGGTGGTTGAAAATGAAATCTCTTTTTTTTTTGTTAAAAAAATGAAATCATTTTTAATTCTACGCCACACTGATCCTACTACATCATCAACGTCCTTGTCTTGTCTGATCGCTGTCCATTGCATCACAGTATTGAGCAATCCCTTCCATGTCCTTGTTGCAGAGTGTTTTTATTTCTTTAAAAACAATCATTTTTTTTTTAAATTGAATCATCCAGTAATTTGTTGCTCTTCTAATGATCTCTAAAAATGGATCAATATTTACCTGCAATTGGTTATGAGGCCCTCACTTCAAAATCCATATCAAGATATTGACCTCGCAATGAGGGTAGCCATTTTGCGATTGATGCAATTAGTATTTTTCATTTAGGAGGTTTACCAGCTAGAATCTGTTGGGGGCTTGACCTAATCGTAGAGCATCTTGAAACTTGAATACTGAAGAAGGTGATGCTCATAGATATGCAAGTAATTTTTGAAGTAAATTACGACAGTGGATATTTAATAATATAAGATGAAAACGGATGCAGTGTCAACACGCCTCGGATCGCTGCATTTCTGCCCTAACCAACAATTGCCCGCCCAACAAGTAAACGGCTCTAATTTAGAAAACATAAAAAATAACCATTAAATTATTTTTTTAAATGTTTGCTTCACATGCGTTTCTCTTACCATTTTGTTTGTCGAAGGACTTTTGCAGCAAAAGACGGGTGAATTTATTTACAATTCTTTAGCCCCTGGCGCAGACTCTACTTTCGCTATATACTTATTGCTAAAATGCTCCAGATTTGTCGTTTATGTTACTGGGCCCATACCCACTGACATCGTATCTCGGAAATTGCAAACACACAAGCTTTACAAAATCCAATGTACTACTGATTTAAATTTTTTAATATATGTATTGGATATTTATTAAATATAATAATCGTTATTGTACTATTATATTAGTAAATAAAAATTATATTTTTATGTGGATGTCATCACCTCTTTATGTTATCGTACTCAATAATTATATTAAATAAATTTTATACACTTCAGTATTTTTAGTAGTGATAAAGATTAAAGGATAAATAAAAATGGAGCAACTTATAGGATTTATTTTTGTGTAATGCTAGCCAATGATTGCGTTTTTTATAAATGTTTGTGCCTCTACACCATAGCAATACAAATACAAAACGCCGAAAGCCAGAGCAGCTGGACTGAATGAAAATGTTATAACCCTCGTAGCCATTAATGGATTGCTTTCTTAGACAGCAATAGCCCAACTACCCGTTTTAAGTTTCGGAATCCTCTCCGAGTCTTGTTAATCCAACAACTCTTTTTTACGGGAAATTAATTTTAAAATTGAAAAATACGGGAATCTATCTTTTTGAAAAAAATGGTAGAAGAAATTCAAAAAAAAAAAAGAAAAGAAAAACGTAATGTGGCCCCGACGGGACCACACTTTCCTTATCAAAAGCTAACTATTATTGTGCTGTGCGCGGACGCAATAGTCAATGAGGCGGTGGAAGAAGAGAAGCAGCATGAAAAAGATGATTCCTTCTCGTGACTTGCTATTTATCCACTTTTTGTTGTTTTTTTTTTTTTTTTTAAAAAAGAATATTTTCATTGGAAACCAATAAAAGAAAATGAAAAATTTAAATACCCGAGCTAAGTGAGTGAGAAGGACACGAATATCTCATTTGTGGTCCGATGATGAGAGCATGAGTTATTGCGGTTCCAATGCGTTTTGTGTTGCGTTTTAATTTCGGACCACAGGAGGCTCTTAACAAGGATCACGCCAATTTTAACTTACCCACCCTCGGATTTTTCTTCCACATACACCCTTTTCATTTTCATTATTTATTTTTTCATTAAGGTTTCGCTGCCCTTCGATATTAAAGAAAGGCAAAAGGGCTGCTGCGTACTAAAGCCCATTCCTATGGCAAGACCTGCCTAGTACGCAAGGTCCAACAAAAAGCAAAAAAAAAAAAGAAGGGTGGATGGTAGATTTTGCTTTAGTAGGCAATGAGGTTGGTTCTGGAAATCATTCCAAAAGGAAAACTAAACCCTTGACCTTACACCTACTTTCCCAACCGTCTAATACCTATTAATTTTATACCCTTTTTTTTTGGTTTGCTGAAAAAGATTAACAAGAGATATGAGTTAAATGTGGCTGATTAAAGCAAAGTGTACATGTTGAAAGAAACCTGCTTCCGTGAAGTTGGAGCTTTTCATTTTTTCTTTTTCTGTATTGCAATCTCAATCTCAAGGTATACTTTCCTTTCAATCAGGTCTTTCCTAAAATCATAAGTCTGCAGGTCCTTTCTTTTTTGCTTCATTCTGAAAAAAAAGAAAAGAAAAGAAAAAGAAAACAGCCAATCATTTCTAAAGCTTTTCTCCCCTTAGCTCTGGCCCAATCAAAATTAGGATGGAGATTGTGTGGGCCTGGGCTATGTTTTTATTCCCTTTTTACTCGTTTTGTTTGTGATCGGTTCTTAGCAACTCATATCCAACATGTTTCTCCGGTGCAAAACATCGGATCTAAGTATCCCAGTCTGTCCTAAACCTAATAAAAAATGGCCCATCAAGAAACACCTTCTTTAATCCAAGGCTCTCCTTCCACTGACACGATGGCCTTCACCTGGCTGCGGCCCGGTTCGGTCTGACTTCACTGTCAGAGCTACTTGTTCGTGCATGATTAATTTTCCATTAAATTAAGTAAATCAATTTGATAATCATGCATGAAACTTATTACTGGAATTATATATAGTTATTTAATTTATTATTTATGAATTTTAAGCTAATTTTATTAATTACAAAAAATTTTATATAATTATAATAATGTATTTATTATAATATAAATTTCTTGCTTTTTTTGATAATAAAAAAGACAATAGAATTTACACACGACTTTATAGAAAAATATGATATAGATTTATTTCATAAATATTAAAATTTATTAATTACATTTTACATTATTTCAACTGATATTCAATTATATTTTTAATTATTGAAAAAAAAAGGAATTATATCTATCTTGACGATAATACCACTATAACTGCCACATAGAACGGTAAATTCATATTAACCATGAAGACTTATTTCCTAGGCGGCAAGGATCCTCTGCTTTTCGATGCAAAACTAGTTCTTTGCACTTCTCTTCTTTAGATGCAAAACCGCCTCAAACTGGTTGCGCGATTCTTAACGTATCCCTTCTCAATAGTCTTTCGAGATCCCATTCTTCCTATCGCCCATTTGTTCCCGAAACGGGTTCTTTCTTCTCTTCTCATGGACAAGTCCGTTTCCCGTACAGTTCCACACGTTATCTATCCCTGACTGTGCTGCATTTGGGAGGAACAACCGTAACGATATTGGCAATCTTTCAATCATGAAGATTTCTTGCTGGATTTTGGTTATTTCGCTCCTTCTCTGCCTTTTCACATCGGGGTCTCCCTCAATTGACAATTTTCACCAAGCGTAAGTATATGACACCGTTTTAACGCCTATACTTATTCATTTGCAAATTTATGGATTAGTATCTATTCAAATAGATTTGCAGTATCTAATTTTATAATTATCATAGAGCCGGTTTCTCAAGTTTTCTTGTTTTATTGTTATGTAAAGCTATAATTTTTTTAGTGTATGCTTTTAAGATTTTTGGTGAGATGTCATGTAGCACTGGTTATGACCAACGCCAATTCATCTTGATTACAAGTTAAGAGTATTCTTTGGAGTTAAATGGATTATGTTGTCTTTTCAAGCTAGCTAATATCACTAATTTAACAATGAAGAAGAGCCAAACCTAGCTTAACTACTTATTTTGTTTATATGGAGTGCAGTTGACTAAACATACTAACCGGCAAAATTGGCAGTTCCTTTATCTAGTATTTTTTTTGGGAAATAGTGTTGAAGTTCAAAGTTAATGCAAGACAAATTTGAGGATTCAAAGTCTAGAAAATTAGAAATAAAGATAAAATAGATTTTTTGTGAAGCAATATTTTTTTCAAAATGGGGAATTGCTTTTGGGCCTGTTCTTTTATGAACTCCAGAATAGTATTATGTGGGATTAAAGTTTTGTTGTCAATTATGCATTTGAAATGGAAAGTGCAACTGCCAGAATATTCACAAATACTTCACCTCATAGCTCTTGTTGGGTGCAGTTTTCCTTGTCATGGCATATCGGTTTAATCTTGCTCACTTTTAGATATCTGAATGTTCATTTCGATCAAATTATCTTGTCATTATGTTCTGTTGCCTTGATTATGCGACTTTTATAGCTTCCTGGGCGTTAAATTGTTTCTTCATGACATACTTTAGATGTTGTGAAGAACCTAATGATACACTTTATCTCATTCAATATTTGTCTTCCTTTCTACATATGCAGGTTTCCAATTATTGAACCTGATCCTGGTCATACAAAGCTTCAGCTTGCTAGCAGTGGCTTGGAAACCATCAGACGAATAACAACACCAATTGCTGCAGTTGCTGTATGCATGAAATACATCATCTTAAGTTTCTCAGAATCGCAACTCACTTTCACCTAATTTGGTTAAACTATTTATGAACTTTGAACCCATTATAACTACCATTGAGTTATTTATTTATTTATTTTTTGAGCTGTCTTGGTTGGTCATATGGATATGTTGGTTTAATGATGAAGTTAATGTGCTGTATTACAAAGGAAAAATGATCCTTTGGGTTTTTGAAGCTTGCATACTATCCTCCTATCTATATGTTTAAGTTTAGCAATTTTGTTTAGGATCAAAATCATAATTTTGCCATAAGTTTAATGTTCATGTGGAGTCCTAAGTTGAAAATTGAATCTGGATCCAGAAATAAGTTAAGTGTCATGGAAATCATTTATTATCAATCATGGGAAAAGAAAGTAAAAAACCTTTAGAAATCAGTTGCACTGAGACATGTTGATGATTTCTATATTTTCTACCTAATCAGTTGCCATGTTGTGGGATCCAATACTATTCTTCATGAGTTGGATTCAGAACTATTGTGGATAGTGAAATTTTAGATCTGAAACTTTTTGATGAGAAGAAACCTATGCTTCAGAAAACTCTCAGCAAGTTTCAGAAACTCTTGTTTCTTATAAGAGTCTTTTATGAAACAATGATCTTTGACCAATTTCTTGATTCCTTTTGCACAACCGGTTTGTATAAATTGTCAATATAGATTGTCTAGCATTGGTCAATGACTTGTAGCTAACATGTAAAACTTTTTTTTTTTTTTATAAAAAAGTTGTGTATGTAAATAATATTTATGATCTGCTTAATCATATGAAGGGCAGTTGTTCTATTTTGTTTTACTCTTTTTTCCTTTTATGTTGATGGTTGTATAATCAGGTAATTGGTCCATACCGCTCTGGAAAATCATTTTTGCTTAATCAGCTTCTTTCCCTTTCTTGTTATGAAGGTACTCTCTTCACTGCAGTTAAGTTATTTGTAAATCACACACTTCATTATTAAATAGCTGTTGAGTTCAATTTTATACTGTTCAGGTTTTGGAGTGGGACATATGCGTGACACAAAAACAAAAGGTAGTACAAATTTGAGAGGAAGATTATGCTATTCTTTTCTTGGAATCATGTGTAATATTTCTTTCTTTATTTCTTTCTTTCAGGGATTTGGGTTTGGGGAACTCCAATAGAATTGGATATTGATGGAGTTAAAACTTCTGTATTTTACCTTGATACAGAGGGATTTGAAAGTGTTGGAAAGTCAAATGTATATGATGACCGGTATATTCCAAATCATGTAATCTTTACTTGCCTTTGGAAATCACTTCTATGTTCTCATATCTGCTATTGCAGGATATTCGCTCTGGCAACTGTTTTGAGTTCTGTTCTTATTTATAATCTGCCTGAGACGGTTAGTTATTTATTTCCACTTTTAGCCTTTGGTATACATTTGCTGGATGTTGAAGTGCTGTTCTGTGAACCTCTGACTTGTTACACTTCCAAGTTTTTATGCTGCAACTTTCTATGACTTTCTATGCCATCAACTTTTTTGGGCATCCTATTTCTTCTCCAAGAAGCTGATGGTGAATACTGTGACTTCATTTTAACGTCTTCCATTAAATAATTTTGTGAGCAAGTACTGGGGGTATTGATTGGTAACTGGAATTCGGAACTAAGCAGCGGTATTTACAAATCAGAATGCTATCTTGTTTTTTTGAACTAGACTAACTATGTAAACAAAAACAAGACAGAATTCATCTACACCTTGTTTTGCAGCCAATATGACATTCATATCTGAAATATTTTTAATTTGATTTCCTAATGTGAGGTTATAGTTTTTGTACAATGTTGTTGGCCATTTGTCGTTAAGCTTCTCATTTTAGTTAATTCTTCTGGCAATACTTACATGTTTGTTCCATTGTATGTTTAGATCCGAGAAGCTGACATATCCCGACTGTCATTTGCAGTCGAGCTTGCTGAAGAATTTTATGGAAGGTTTGCTCTTCTCTTTTGAATTCACCTTCTTATCTGTTTAATGAATAAACTGTGTTAGCTGCAAAAGCAATTTGTGGTTTCCTTTTCTTGACATCCTACTTATGTTACTAACACTAGTTGTTTTATGGGTTGTTGACAACTACCTGGAAATTAGAGTTAAGGTAATTTACATGTCACCGCAAAATATTCCTCTTTATATGTTTTCTCTGAATTGGATATCTGAATCTGATGGGTATTCAATCTGTTATATATATATAGGGCCAAGATGTTGCTTTTGAACCTGCAAAATTACTGTGGCTTATCCAGCGTGATTTTCTACGTAAGTTCAAAATACCTTGGAATATTGTTTGTTGAGTAGCTGCTTGCTTCTATCAATGACGATCTAGGTTTTTATACTGTTATGCTGCAGCATTGATCCTTTTCAGTTTTTTATTTACTCTCTCATTTGTGTATTTGTACCTCTGAATTTTTTGTAAGACTGTTTACCTTCTCCAAACTCACAATGAAATGCTCCATAATAGGTGATTATAAGTTTCTGATTCATAGAGACTTAAGGTGTGTTTACATTCCTCATTGTGGCTTGTTTTTAAGGATTAATCTAGAATTAAAAATTTGGAGGGCTGAGGCTTAATTATTTATTAACAACTATATTTTATGTAATTAAATATCATAAGAAAGCATATATAACTACTATGTCACAAAATTAGAAAAGAAAAACACAATGTTGTAAGTGATATACATTTCACAATTTAAATATAAAAAGATGAATCAATGTCTTAGAAACAAGTTTAAGTATATAATAATCACTAATTTAGTGACTTAAATATGTTGGATTGATGAAACTTAAAAAAAAAATTTGGTAAGGCCAATTTAAGAAAGCAACAAAACATTTGTATATCTTTTTTTCATTAATCGCATATTAATATTCTTATTACCTTTGGATTCATCCATGCATGTTTTGATTTTGTGCATACTTGAAAGAAAACTTATTGTTTTTGGATTATGTAGAAGGGAAATCAGTGCAAGAAATGGTGAATGAAGCCCTTCAACGTGTCCCTAACAATAATGGTCAGTGTTTTTCCCCTGTGCAAGCCCGGGTTTTTGAAAAGATGAAGTGTTATCCTTAGCATAATAACTGTGTTTTTAAAGAGGTTTGATTGTGGGTGCTTGTTCTTAATGCAGGGGATAAAAATATTGATCAGGTACTTCCCTAATCTGTGTGATTTCAATACTGTTAGTCATTGAAATTTTATAATTCCGGGAGTTATCACTTTTCTTGCAACTCTTTTTAAGGTTAACCAAATTCGGGAATCTCTTGCTATCATGGGTGATAATAGCACAGCTTTTAGCTTGCCACAGGTAAGGGCTTACTATGTATTCGCTGCATTATGTGATAGTCTTTGGGTCCTTCCTCTTCCCCATTGCTTTTCAATTTCTAATTTGCTATCACAGACTCAACAGCTAAAATAAAAAGGAAAATGAAAATAAAAATGTAAAAAAAAGGGGGGGGGGGGGTGGGCGCGCGATTTACAGAAAGAGAGAGTGATGAGAAATGCCTTGTTCTCATATAAATGTTGTATCGATCCAAATAACATCTTTGCATATTCAAGTGCTTTATTACCTTCCATAATCTAATTGCACTGTGAACTTGGGCAGCCTCATCTCCAGAGAACAAAGCTTTGTGACATGAAAGATGTTGAGCTCGACCCTGTATATGTTAAAAGAAGGGAGCAATTGAAGGAGCTTGTTGCTGGCATTGTTCGACCAAAGATTGTGCAGGGAAAACTTCTAAATGGACAAGAGTTTGTAACGTTCCTGGAACAGGTACATTTGTTTATACCAACCTTCGAGTCATATTAGGTGGAATTTACATGAAAGTAAAAGTTGTATTGGAGATGTAAAAACGTTTTACTTTAAACTGTATGCCAATCATTTCTTCCGTTTTTTAAGTAAACTTCTAAAACTTCTGTTTTTAATTTTGTTTAAAGAAAAGTGCTTTGTGGTTTTTCATGGGGGAAATACTTACTGTGCGGATAGCAATTTTGGTTCACTGGGCACTCTTTTGTTGATGCATCACTGGTCACTTTTCCCAAGAGGTGGCAAAAGATAAAAAGTCATGAACAAGGAACTTCTTAGATGCTTATAATTTGAACGAAATGTGACACGTGCCTCCTATACTCGTAGAAGTGTTCTGTGCCGTATGCAATAGTGATTGGCACTGGATGACATCCTTGTAAAAATGGCATGAAGTACCAATCATATTGGAACACCATTCCTTCATAGAAGTAAAAGACGTTGTTTCATTATATGTTAAATTTACTTGTTTAGGGAATGGAATAGATAAATGGGTAAGAAGAAGAAAAAAAAGAGTATAGTTGAAATCTAGGATTAATTATGTGGGATCATATATATTCCCTCAGCTTTCTTAAAATTTTCAGATACTTGAAGCCTTGAATAAAGGGGAGATTCCATCTACTGGATCCCTCGTGGAGGTTTTCAACAAGGGTATCCTTGAGCGATGTTTGAAGTTATACAGTGAAATAATGGCAAAACTAAGGTTACCACTCCCAGAGCAATCTCTGCAAGATGCCCATGGAAGGTCTAGAGGGGAAGCAATGAAATCTTTTGATGAACAGCATTTTGGCCGTAACCATGCTAAGAGATCTGTCATGCAACTGGAAGAAGAAATAGAGAAGGTATGGTATGGTGATTCTTTCCCTATTAAAAAAAATCAAGAATTTATAGATGTTCTCTTGGAACTGAGATGCAGGGAAGTAAAATTAAATTTTATTGCTGATTGACTTGAAGATTCTTGACTAATGTTTTGAACTCTCATGTGAATCCATGGAAAAGACTCCCAATAGATTATCCAAATACTGACCTACCCTCAACCATACAGAGAGAGCAGCACTAGTTTTTAAACATGTCAAGTAGGAGATGAAGGCCTGTTTGTTAATGTCTCCCTTTTAAGTTCTAACAGTTCTTAGTAGCTGTTGGGACATTCACATAATCAAAACATATCATGTAGGCCATCTGACGCATTTAAAACTGCAAGTTGGCGGGAAATTTCTTTAAATAAATGTAAGATGGATAATTTAGTGTTTCATGATTTATCTACTAATTGATTTCTCATCATTGGTGGCTGACTGCTGTTAGGTCTGACAATACTGGTCTTGGCATGTGCTTTTTGCCTTATACAGCATGCATTTTTAGGGTTTGAAATAGTTTGGAATTAGATATACTATCTATTTATATTTTTGGAGGCACCTGTACTAGGACTACAGCATTTGCAATATCATTTAGGACTATGTATTCTGCAAAATATTGTGATCCTGTACATATGTTTAATATGCAAATTCTATGTAGGCCTATAAAAATATCATAATGGCAAATGATTATCAATCAGCGAAACTATGCGAGGCATTTTATGTTAGATGTGAGGACAAAATGGACCAACTTCAACTTCTCAGACTTCCTTCCATGGCAAAGTTCAATGCTGGCTTTCTGCAATGCAACCAAAGTTTTGAGCAGGAGTGTGTTGGGCCTTCAAAGGCAAACTATGAGCAACGCATGATGAAGGTTAGGAATACTCTCATTCATTTTTTTATTCCTTAAATTATGCAGATTTTTCTTTCTATTCCGAATGTGTTTTAGTGATTGAACTTCTAGGTAAAAGAAAGTGGAAATCAAATAGGCTATTATTACTTCCTCATTGTTTTATATTGTGTTTACTCCAAAATTATCGATGCAGAAAGATATCAGCATTTAAGATGCCAGCTAATCTGAAATTATGTCAATATTTTTTTTCCTTGGAAAGTGGCCCTCTAAATGTATCTGATAGACTTGTTTACCATGTAATGTGAAAGACTTACCTCAATAGGGCAACCATAGTATTACGTTTCACTGATAGAATTTGCTTGCTTGCTTGCTCACTTCATGAGCTGAATTGGGCATTTGTGAATGTATTGTGTGAACCTGCAGATGTTGGGGAAGTCAAAGTCTCTATTTATAAAAGAATATAACCAAAGGCTCTTCAATTGGTTGGTGGCCTTCTCCCTTGTTATGGTGGTAGTCGGCCGGTTTATTATAAAGTTCATTTTGATAGAAATGGCCGCGTGGATACTTTTTATCTTCTTGGAGACATACACAAGGATGTTTTGGTCTGCAGAATCTCTCTATTATAATCCAGTTTGGCATTTTATTGTAGCAACTTGGGAAACACTCGTTTACAGCCCATTCCTTGATTTGGACAGGTAATATTGCATCTCTTCTTTTGGACCTAAAAAAAAAAGAGGCATGTTGTTTGTTAAGATGGTGTTTCGCTATGTGAACTGAGTGTTATATTTTCATTTTCTGCATTGTGATAGTTGTTCATTTTGTTCATAACCATCAAAACTTAAAGTTATCATTTGATCCATTTTGTTTTGTGGATAAGTGGTATGAATGATCACATACTCAGAGGACTCTTAGAATGTGCTCAACTCTGCAATTTTTTAAGTGCTCATTATTTTTTTCCCTTTCTTTATACAGATGGGCAGTACCAATTGGTTTTATAGCATCAATTTTGGTAATTTATTGGCGCTGTTATGGGAAAAGAAAACATGGGTCGCGATGGCTGTTACCTCTATACAACAGTGCTAAAGGTGGTCCTAATAGGCCAAGATCAGACTGAATGATTTTTTTTTTTTTTTCTGTATGCCTTGAATTTTGGCATACTCATGTTCAACCATATAA
>CAOGCB010293994.1:0-23855 GCA_948266635.1 Cnidoscolus chayamansa
TACTTTCTTTTTCTTTACCATTTCCTTTTTCGTTTACTTTCCCCAATCTTTATTCTTATTCTTATCTTAATTCTTTGCTTAATTACTAATTACTTCATTTTAGGTGCCTAAACTCCTAGGCCCTAAATCAGGTCATGACAGTTGATTTTTGCTACATGCAGGTACCAGTTCTTAAAGGACGTGAGTTGCTGAGGTAGTATAGACAGAAGTGCAAGCATCGTGACGTATGTAAAAGATATTTTGTATTATTTTGACATATACTAGGAATTTTATTTTGAGATGTAATTAATGTAAATAATATAACTTTATATTTTGGGTATGTAAATATAAGAATGTTAATATTTTGATAAATTTAAATTATTACTATTATTATAATATGACTGCTGCTAAAATTTTATACGACTGTTAAAACGTACTTGCATCATTTAAAAAAAATGAGACCGCGTCGCCCATCGAGACTTGCGGGTTTCGGCGGAAGAGACGCTATCATAGTTAGTCTGTCTTTTTTATTTAAAAAATATTTTGATATTTTGATATTTACACAGTCTAGATAATATTAAGATTATAAATGATATTGTGTATCTAGAAATGGTTAAATGGCAATGAAAATAGAGATTGTTAAATATGGTTTAACATGTTATATGCATAATTGGATATAGAGTTGCACACCCTATCCGAGCTCTCTTCAATTTAGGTAGGGTGCTACAAAAGGTGATAAATTTTGTAATAAGTAATATTTATAGTGTTAAATTTAATTTTTATTTTAAAAAAAATTTAAAAATCAATAAAAATTATTTTAAAGATATGAAAAATATATATTAATTAAACATCATTATATTAATATATTTTTATTATATAGTATTTATTATCTTATATTTATATTATAAATTATTATTTAATTTTAATTAATTTATTCATAGTTTTAATATAAAACTGCATAGAATTAATTAGCTATTATATATATATAATATATACTTCTTTTAAAATAAAATTATCTAATTTTGATGTAAAACTATGTAATTTTGATTTGTTATTACATTTTTCATTATATATATATATATATGAATAATATATTAATAAATAGAGAATACTGATTATACTTTATTATTTATATTAAATTCAAAATAATATTAGATGAAAATTAAATTAATATCAAACTTTATAATAAATAATATATTTAGTGGTAAATTTAATTTTTTTTTTAAATTTAAAAACTATTGAAAAAGATGAAGAGATATAGAAATAGATATATTAATTAAAAAATTAAAAATAATTATAAAATATACATTATTTAGTATTTATTATTTTATATTTATAATATATAATTTAATTATTTTTTATATATTATTTATAATTAATTATATTTTATTAATAACTTTTATAATAATTATATTGCTATTTTAAATAATATATTATGTGTTAAAAAAATCAAAATTAATAATATGAGACAATTCATAAGCCTATTTAATACTTATTAACGAGGTTACTCTAACTCGGCAACTATGCTGTGTGTTAAACAAGTTTATTAAGCGAGTCTCTCAGCCACTCGAGCCTATTAAACGAGCCTGACCAAGAGATTGCTCAACGAGCTTGATTGCAAGCTGCTCAACGAATCTATTTCTGAATATTAAAATGAGTCGAGTTTTAAGCCTAAACAAGTTAAATACTTCAAAGTTTAAGCTCGATTCGTTTTCTAATTGAGCCTATTAAAAGAGCTCGAGCAGAGCTCGAGCTAAGCTCGTTTAGAAAACGAGTCAAGCCTAATCAAACTTTTATCGTGTCAATCCTCGAGCATATTATTATCTTTTAAATTATATTTTAGAATTATTCATTTCAAAAGAAAAGAATACACTTTAATACATTATTTTTAAATGATTTTTAAAAAATAAAATAATTTAATCTTTTGTATTTCAATAAAAATACTAAAAATCAATTAAATTAAAATCTCTAGAACTACTTGATATTAAAAAGACTACGATCTAAAAGTAAAACCAGGAAATCATTCATTTTCATTGGAAATTAAAAGCTATTTAAGTTCTTAGTCCCAATAACGTTATTTTCAAATATATTTATATATAACTTCCTGGTTGTTAAATGGGTTTCTTAATATCAGTGAAATTCATAGGCAGGCCGTTGATCTCTCATGCAAGACGAAGGACAAAGACTTCGTCAACCTCATTACAACCCATTTTCAATTTGGCCTATGCGTAAACCATTTTGTCCAAATTCTCCTATTCTTAGTACGTACTCTTCTTCTCTCTAACATTCTCTCTCTTCGTCTCTCTATGCCATCAAAATTTCTCCACTTTCCAAGCTTCATCATCTCCCCCCAAAGCACCCTGTTCCCAACCATTATAGTCCCCATTGTTGCTCCTATATGCCTGTTAAGGGCGGGCACGCCGCCCCACAAGTGCGTGCTCCACCCTTCATCGCCACCATGGCTTTCATAGATAAACCCTTGTTTCTTCTCCTTCTATCATCCATGCATTTTGTTGTCTGTTTAGGTTTGACAGACTCTGAAATCCTCCTTAAGTTCAAGGATTCCCTATCCAATGCCTCAGCATTAGAAAACTGGAAAGAAGAGACCGATCCATGTACAGAGAACGTGTCAAATTGGAATGGTGTTATTTGTATGAAAAGTTCCGTTAGGGGTTTACAGCTTGAGAAAATGGGATTAACGGGCAAGATTGATGTCGAAACTCTAACAGGTTTATCAGATTTGAGAACTCTTAGCTTCATGTATAATGGTTTTGATGGTCCGATGCCCGATTTGAATAAACTCAGGACATTGATGTCGGTGTACCTGTCAAATAACCATTTTTCCGGGGAGATTCCAAGGGATGCTTTTAAAGGTATGTCTGTGTTATTTTCTCCCACCATGTTTCTACCGTAAACATAGGCAATTAATATAAATCCCATTGGCAATTTTGAATATGCAGGTATGTTGAAGTTGAGGAAAGTTGTCCTGGCAGAAAATGAGTTTACTGGTGCCATCCCTTCATCCCTTGCTGTTCTGCCGAAGCTTATAGAGTTGAGGCTTGAAGGGAATAAATTTACAGGGAATCTGCCCAATTTTTCAGAAAGGACATTTGCATCATTCAATGTGTCAAACAACGAACTGGAGGGACCAATTCCTGCAGCCCTTAGCAGGATGGATTCAAAATCGTTTGCTGGTGAGTTTTTAATGGTCCCTTTGCAACCCTAAAAAATATTTTCTGTTTTGTTTAAAGACAACATCCAATAGCTTGACCTTAAAATAGACAAATGCTTAATGTTTGTGTATATATATAATAGATTTTTTTTTTTTTTTTTTTTTTGGTTCTCTAATTAATGCGTTATTTGATTTATTAACAGGGAACAAAGGTCTTTGTGGAAAGCCACTGAGTCAATGTGATACAAATAACACCGCCAGTTCTGATAACTCCAGCTCCTCCTCCTCCACTCCCACATCCACCAGCAATCCCACATCCACCTCCACTCCCACTCCCACCTCAGCCTCCACATCTAACGATGAATCTAGCCCTAAGAAGGTCTCATTAGCAAGCATAATTGTGGTTGGTATAGTTATGACGGTAGCACTAGCAGCCATCTTTGCAGCTGCCTTCATCCTCCTTCAGCGTCGGAGAAGATCACCCGAATCAATGGAGGCACCACCACCATCGAACCATCAAAAGAAAACAGGTTTTAGAGAAGAAGACCAGATTCAACAGGGGTCACGATCAGAACAATCGGTGGCAACTGGGGGAAAGAAGGCTGAGACGACAAAGTTGTCTTTCGTAAGGAATGACAGGGAGAGATTTGATTTGCAAGATTTGTTAAAAGCCTCAGCTGAGATTATGGGCAGTGGTTGCTTCGGGTCATCTTACAAGGCTGCTCTTTCAACTGGGCCAGTTATGGTGGTTAAGAGGTTTAAGCAAATGAATAACGTTGCCAAAGAGGAATTTCATGAACATATGAGGAGGTTAGGGAGATTGAGGCATCCCAATATACTACCTCTTGTTGCGTATTATTATAGGAAGGAAGAGAAACTCTTAGTCACTGATTATATCGATAATGGTAGCTTGGCATTTAATCTTCATGGTATATTTTCTGTTTCCTTTATTAGTTTCAGTTAGTGCAAACATTTAGTTCACAATTAATTCTCACAAAGACTCTTTTTTCTCAGGCAACCGAGCTGAGACCCAAACAAGTATGGATTGGCCAACCAGATTAAAGATTGCAAAAGGAGTAGCTAAAGGCCTTTCATACCTTTGTAAAGAGCTTCCAAGCATAATAGTAGCTCATGGACACCTTAAATCATCTAATATTGTTCTGAATCAATCCAACGATCCCCTTCTCACGGATTATGGATTAGTTCCCGTTATAAATCAAGAAAATGCCCAAGAACTGATGGTGGCCTATAAGTCACCCGAATACTTGCAACTAGGTAGGATCACCAAGAAGACAGACGTATGGAGTCTTGGGATATTGATTCTTGAGCTTCTAACGGGAAAGTTCCCACCAAACTTTCTCCCAAAAGGTAAAACACCTGAAGAGGAGGATTTGACAAGTTGGGTAAAAGCTGTTCCACAGGAAGAATGGAAGAATCAAGTTATTGACAAAGAAATTAGTGGAACAAAGAATAGTGAAGGTCAAATGCTGAAGCTACTGAAAATTGGAATGAGTTGTTGCGAAGGAGATGTAGAGAAAAGGTTGGATCTAAAGGATGCTGCTGAGAGAATTAATGAATTAAAGGAGAAAGATAGCAATGAAGATTAATTCTATTCTTCAAATGCTAGTGAATGAGAGATGATTTTACTATCCCATAATCAAATATAAATTGTACATGGCATATATTTTTTTTTTGCAAAACTTGGAAAATTTGAAGGTCGTGATCGGAATGCTAATTAATTAACACCCAATTACTGCTAATCGAAAAGGGAAGACTTTCTTTATTGCTTGCAAGATCCTCCACTCACTCAACAAGTGTACATTTATCATTTGCTTGTAAGGTTCTTGAATTTGAAAACTACAACTGTCCGATTGATATGTAAATGAATTTGTTTTATCATGAAATTAATGGCAGCATTTTGACATGTTTTTATTCGATTCTGTTTATGAATTTTGGATTTTTTCTTTTTTATGGATCATATGAAATCTATGTAAATAATATAACATTTATCTATCACTATAATTATATTTAGTGTGAGATTTTTAGATAATTCATTGGGAAATAAGATTTGATAGGCTATAAAAGATTATATTATTTTATATCTCTTCTAATCATAGTGAAACTTTATTTCTTTTTCTTTTTTTTTTGTGAACATAGCTAAATCTCATGGTTGAACTATGTAAACTTTTGTGTTTAATTTTCTCTCTCTCTATACTTTGATTATTAAGTATGTGTGTGTATCTAGATATTGAAGAAAATATGAGAAGGAATAGAGAGAAAAAAAAAAGTAGTCTGTGTTTTTTATTATATTGGAACATCACACTTGCTTTATAATTTATAGAGTTCTAAGGCACAATTCAAAAAGCTAGAGTATTATATCTAGATTAGAATTACAAAAAGCTAGAGAATCCTATCTAAATCAGAATTACAAAGCTAGAGTATCTTATCTATATTAGAATTATAAAAAGCTAGAGTATCCTATCTAGATTAGAATTACATTATCACTAGATAACAAAACAAATTACACTTTAAATTTCTAACAACTAAACATATATCGTCTCACTATTATAGGTCATCTTATCTCTCCACTGGCCTTATCACTCCAACCACCCTATGTCTCCAAACCCACTTTCGGCATATCATACGTATTGCTAATATCCTTCCGCAAATTGAGCCGAGGTTAAAGGTACAGTTTGGTATAGAACTGTGGGATTGTAGCTTTTGTTACGGGTTTTGTAAAGATATCCGCAACTTGTAAGTTTAATGAGATATGTATTGCTTGATTTACCCACAAGTATACGGATCATAATGCAATAATAAAAAGATTGTTCCCACGAGGAACGGGTTATGCCCACTGACTACTTATTCCTAACATTTATGTTTACAGTAATATAACATTATGAATTAATTTTATAATTCTAATTCTACTTGAACCGAATATACTAATTAACTTAATTAAATAAGAATTATAGCAACCTACTTAAGATTATTAATCATGCCTAAGATGTTCTTTCCTTTAAACAAAACATGTATTCATGCAATAAGTGTTTCTTTAAATGCACTCGGTAAAATATAATCCAACCTTGCGGTGTAGGATTACTCTATTTTTTATATATATTTCTACATACATCAAATGCCTTATTCTACCAAAGATTAATCCTAAATCTTGTTCTTTGATTATTGCAACAAGTTAAACTTAATTTTGATAAACTAAGTTTACAATTCAACATGCAATTTACTTAACACGTTTACTGCGTTTAAATAAATTCTATCTCTTTGATTTAACTGGATTATTTCTTTATGAGAACATAACTAGCAATTTTGATTTGAAACAAAGATCAAAAGATAACTTTAAAGAAACTTTCATTGAGAATACCATCATAACAATGTTTGTTTTGAGTAGAGAATAATGAAGATCAACATACAAGAAGTCTCAAAGAACAAGAGAAGATAAAAGAAATCAAACTCCAGCCTCCGGAGGACGTCACACCTCGAGGAACTCCTTGATAAGTTTCTGGCACGAACAAAAATAAGTGATGATAATCAACTTTTCCTAAGTGCTTTTCTCTGATTTTTGGTGCTGTAAAATCTCTCTTTTTCTTTATTCCTTCTATGACTGGTATTTATAGGAAATGATAGGAGAGCAGTTTTGAAAATGATTGGCTGGCCAAAATGGTGGTTTTATCTGGCTTTTGGCGGGTGCTTCCGAAGGGTTTTGTTGAAGCAACACAACTCTCTGGAATTTTTGGCTTCTGGAGGAACGATTCGCGCCTGCGAACACTGAAGTCGCGCTCACGACTTTACTACGTAGTTACTGCCAAACTTCATGCATGCATCGCGCCCGCGTGCCTAAGAGTCGCGGTCGCAACTCATCCTAGCTTTCCATACTTAGCCAAATTTTGATCTTTTCCGTACATATTTGAAGTTATATCCAATCCAATACTTGAATTCTTACCTGAAACTTTTTTAACAAAAAACAATACAAGAAAACGTAAAATATGAAAAATACACATGCAATCATGTAAAATAATTTGAACATATTTGTTGTTTCGGCGACGCTATCAATGAACCTCCCACAAGATAATTTTAATGTGCTTGTTTTTCCCTCTTTTTGTAATCAGTTTCTCTATAGCACCTATAGCTCTAGCTAATTATCTATCATTTTCAAGTGATTTATATGTCATGTATTGCATGCCTAAGGACATAATGGTAGAAGTATATTCTTTTTTTATCCGTCAAAACAGCTTCCCAAACTGTACAAGTATTAGAAGGGGCTGGTGGGTTGTAAATTTAGCATTTCCTTTTGTTCCATTGGGTCGCACATTGGACCTCTGACTATAGGATGGGATGGCACCCCCTCCCCCTCCAAAAGATTATTTGTTTAAAGAAAAACTGAACCTGGAATCTCAGGGTTGGAACTTGGAATGTTACTTTTCATTGAATTGTTGGCGGTTTTCCCTGCTATTTAGGTTATTATCTTTCAGTAGTTTATCGACCATAAAGTTCTTTTACCTTTTGCATGTGCTTACCCAGATATCATTCTATACACTGGCCGAGACTCAAACTAAGAAATACAATTTTGACTGTATTAGCTACTGTTTTAGCTTAAATTTTAGCTATATGTGACTTCATGCAGGAGTGGAAAGAGCACTTACCTTCAACAAGTTTGTCTTATTGTTATTCTGGCTCAGATTGGCTGTTATGTTCCTGCTCGCTTCTCAACTATAAGGGTAGTCGATCGTATATTTACAAGGATGGGCTCAGTGGATAATCTTGAATCAAACTCCAGTACGGTATTATTTCTAGTCTTCAAAAATGTTTAATCCGTTTCTTAGTCTTTTCAAAAAATACAAAGATTGAAATATGGTTTTGATAGTAAAAACATACCACGGTGTTATTTTTACATGGGTGCTGCAGTTCATGACTGAGATGAAAGAGACGGCTTTCGTCATGCAGAATGTCTCCCAAAGGTGACATATCATGTGCTCTTACTACAAAGAATGGCATATACATATATTAAAAAATTTAGCTTTTTATATTAATAGAAGCCTGATCATTATGGATGAGCTTGGGAGAGCTACTTCTTCTTCAGATGGATTTGCAATTGCCTGGAGCTGCTGTGAGCATTTGTTATCACTCAAAGCGTAATCATTTCTCATGCTTAGTCATTATCACCCCATTTTATGAACATATTCTGTTGATATATAGTATACATGATGCTACTATGTATCATCAATGAACAAGTGGCCACTTCCCTAGTTTTAGAACATTATCATACGTTTGCTTCATATTACAATAATTGCTAATTGTGTAATCACATAGTCCTGTCTTATTTTCTTCTTCCTGACCAGCATCTTAGTTGGCATTAACTATTACAAAATAATTTTTTGTTTTTCACTTCGTATTTTCATTGCCATCAAACTTTTATAGCTACTGGTTTTTGTTTTTTAACATCTTTCTTTTTTCCATATTTGTGTAGGCAGAAATCTAGATAGAGAAATTTCATCTATTGTTTCTTATTTTCTCTTTTATTTTTCATTATCTTACTGAGATAAATTCCTAGACTTTAACTGTCCAGTTGGAGTTTAAGAAAGAAAAAATGCTGTGTTTTGAAGACCTGACAATAATCTTTCAGGTATACCATATTTGCTACCCATATGGAGAATCTACAAGAACTGGCAACCATCTATCCAAATGTCAAGCTTCTTCACTTGGATGTGGCCATTAAAAACAACCGGTTAGATTTCAAGGTAATGTTCTCATTATTTTTTGCCATAAATTTGATTTGGCCAGTTTTATCGATTAAAACTTGGATTCAATTAGTTTCAACTCAAGGATGGATCGAGACATGTACCAAATTATGGCCTTCTATTGGCAGAAGTGGCAGGCTTACCAAGCTCAGTGATTGAAACGGCCAGAAGCATCACCTCAAAGATCAAGGAAAAGGTCATTTCTACTAACTAGTCAATATGGATTCATGTTTGTTGTCAATTACAAGGTCTCAATACTAGTTCACGATGTGTGCTTAAACATTTTAGCTGGTAATAGAAGAGGTAAGAAATCATATTCATATGCAACAGACATCAACACGACCTTAAAGCTTTGCTGCCCATAGGTTTTTATACAAGTGATTAATACCTCCTAACATTTAGGAAGCTTCATCTCCACTCAAGCATAGGTATTTTCAATCTCCAAGACTATCATGTGACTGTTAAATGTGCTTTGCTCGTCTTCATAACATTTCTTGCATGAGTAAATCTAGCAATATGCAACTAGCCAGGTGATAATTTGGCAATTTGAATTCGTCCAGGAAGTAGAGCAAATGGAAGTGAACTGCCAGCGGTATCATCAACTGCAGATGCTGTATCGTGTTGCTCAACGACTGATATGCTTAAAGTATTCCAGCCAAGACAAAGATTCTATTCGGCAAGCATTACAGAATCTCAAAGAGAACTACATGGATGGAAAGCTCTGAAGGTTGCTAAAGCAAGAATGGTAGGAAAAAAATGTCAATCTGTGAACTGTTTCACGTTCGGTGTGCAATTCTTTGCCTTGAAACAGGTTCCTTTAGCAGATTTCCGAATGAATTTGTAAACCTTAATGTAATACAATCCAACGCGAAACAATTTCAAGTCAATGTGCAATTTTTAAAGTTCAAACAACTTTGATCGAGTAAAGCAACATCCGAATATTCAACATAGTGAAGGTTAGCTCTTAGCAGGGAGGAAGAGGGGAAGAGGTAACATGTAAATAGACTTGCATATTAACTTAAACTTCAGTTCATCGCCCTCAAACTAGATTGGAAAGGGTCAGTTGTAGTTATTAGATCTAATTCCACATTAAATAGACTTGAATTTGTCAAATTTGTGGGAGGAATCGAACCAATTTGTTGTTTGATTTATACAAGACAATATAAAGCAAAAGTACCACTGACCTGAAAAGGGGTTAAAAAAATAAATAAAAAAAAGGGAAAGCAAACACTAGTTGTCAATAACTTATAAAAAATAAAATAGGCTACCTCTTAAAAAACAACTTTTACGATGCAAAATCATGAAAACACGTCTCAACAAAGACTAAGGATTCTAAAAGTGCTCTTCCAAGTATCTCAATATCCAAAATTTCTAACTCAAAATGACAACTAATTTGAGAGACAAGTTCAAGCGAGACAATGAACTCAACGATAGCGGCGGAGGGAGAGAGTGTTGTTTCTCTTCCAGGTTGCCCTGCGAGAAGGGCGATTCTTGTGGTGCAAATGTCCCTTTCCACGTAGACCCCTGTATTTCTTCCCAGCAGAGGTAAGGCCTCTGAGTTCTCTGTGCTTGTGAACAGGATTGCAGAGCCAGTTGATCCTTGGGTCATTACGGATAGCATTATGTGCAACATCAACCAAGATGACCTCAAAATACTTGTAAGTGGAATCCTGGACCAACAAATACATGACATGAGGAAAATTAGACATTTAAAGCAGACGCGTACATCCAAATTTAGCCACAAACCTCATTAATCCAGTATGAATTGAGAACCCTTAGACCTCCCAACTTCCTACCAGCACGCTCCTCTGCAACAGACCTCTTGCTTCGCTGAAACTTGAGTTGAGTCACGCCCTGGTTGGTGGGCTTACCATAGACAATACCCTTGGGTACAGGCCTCTTCCTACCCCCACGCCTAACACGGACACGGTAAATCACATAGCCCTGAGAATTTACTTAGTCATCAGTAGTGCAATAATGAGAGCATGAGACCATGATGCATGAGTATGTGGTCCATGCAAAACCAAGACAACCGAAGCCTAAAGAAAACAAAATTACGGGACTTCTATATCTTTGTAAAAAATTACTTTTCCGACAAATCGAAGTACCACTATCACGTTCAATCACTGCCATGCACATATGCAATGATATAAACTGAACAAGATTATTACATCATAATAACATTACGAAAACAGGACGCTCAAAGAGAACAAATAAAAATTCCATAACATTTCTCCGGCCCCAATACAAGGAGAAAATCATTACGATTGAAACATCCAAAAAGGACTGTATCGGATTGAGACAAAAGTGAATTCAAGCAAAAAGAAGAATTCACTTGGTAAGAAGATCAACTATGTTCATATAGCTGGTCTCACGAAGTATCTTATCATCATAAATATACACCCTCCTAAGGAGAATGAATATGAATCAAGACACAGCTTAACCAGCAAGAATAGTATATTCTATAACAAAGTCCCAATTGTCCAAATTTTAGCAGATAAGACTTGCATCCCATGAGCTCAGCTAATCACAAATTGCACAAACATCTACCTTTCCAGTTTATGGTGAAGAAATGGAGAATCGCTCACTAACATGTTTTGTAACAACCATTTTAAATTCAGTACGAATGTTGTCCTATGAAATCAGATTTGATGACTGAAGCTCTATGATAAAGTAAACATTTTTAATTATACCTGCTTAGCCTTGTAGCCCAAGCGGCGAGCCTTGTCAGGGCGTGTTGGGTGGGTAACTCGAACAATGGAAGGATGCTGGCGGTACTCCCAACATCTCACCCTCTGCAAAAATCTCATCACATCTGATTGCTTCTTCCTCCATAGCTCAGAGACATACTTGTAAGCCCCTGTTTTCACCAATTGCAAGTAGTTAAGACAATTAGACTGCATATTATACTTCTTAAAATCATGGGGGGTTAAGTCTGAACCATAGCAAATGTACCCTCCCACAGTAGATGAGTATGCTTGTGTTTCAACAAAAATGTAACTACAGAGCACTGTATTCAAAAAAGTTAATAAATGCACAACAGACAAGCCTATTGTTAGCTTTCAAATCAAATATTTGGAAATAACGAAATCACACAAAATGAAAATCGAATCAGCTCATTTATGTGCTCATTTTCCTTTAACGCCATGCAACTCAGAGCCGCTCTTTTTCGGTTAGCAGCCAGATGCAAAGCTAAATAGCGCAAGCCTTTGCAATTTCGAAAATGAAAGAGCAAGGAAACAGCAAAACTTATTTTGGACAGTGGCAGGCATAAATATAATACAATGGATCCCAAATTAGAGCAACGGAATCTTAAAAGAACAGCAATATATTTAACCCAACATAGGAAAGACTCGAAAACAACCAGGAAGATAACATATTCAACCCCAACTGAACTAACTTTACTACAGATTTGAAAAAAAAAATACTATCTATAAGAGACACAAAGCCATTAGAATTGAAGCATCATGAGCAGAGAGAAAAACCAGTCTAGAAAGAGAGCGAGAGAGAGAGTACCCATCGGATCAGTGGTGGCTTGCTCTGTTTCTGACTAGGGTTTGCACTTACAAAACAAAGCGCTAAGGGCATGGACCGAAAACCCTAGCCTGCCTTATAAATTGGAGACTCGAAATCTACACCGTCCATTTCGACATAGATGCAGCATTTTGTATCCGATAAAAAACGATGTCGTCGTATCAGAGGTTAATGCTTGGACTCTTGGGCCGTCAAATTTGGGCTAAGCCCAATATCGGATTTGAATACTCTAAACGTAGCGTTTTGGGGTTAGGCATGGGAGAAAAAAGCAGCACGGCTGCTTATTAGATGGTCAACTTCTTCTTACGTGGCAGAATCTGGACGGCTACTGATGTTGCAGTGATTTCTTAAAAAAAACTTCTCTTCTTATGGCTCACTTGCAGCACCAAAATGGCGGCTTCTTCCTCAACTTTCACGCGAAACCCTACCTCCATTGCACCCTCCTTCAATTCCAAACCTTCCCTCTTCCTCTCCTCCCCGCGATCTATCAAGCTCCCCCACATTCATCCACATCCCATCATCAAAACCCTCGGCTTCCACGCTCGGCCTCTCCCTGTATCACGCGCCACTGCCACTCCCTCTGCCCAGCCCACTGACTCAGCCACCTTCCATGGACTCTGCTACGTCGTTGGCGACAACATTGACACCGACCAGATCATCCCCGCCGAGTATCTCACTCTCGTACCCTCAAACCCAGCCGAATATGAAAAGCTTGGTTCCTATGCCCTAATCGGCCTCCCGGCCTCTTACGAGACCCGGTTCATTGAACCGAACCAGATGAAAACGAAATACTCCATAGTTATTGGAGGCGATAATTTCGGATGCGGGTCATCGCGTGAGCATGCGCCGGTTGCTCTTGGTGCGGCTGGAGTTGCGGCTGTTGTTGCGGAATCTTATGCCCGCATCTTCTTCAGGAATTCGGTGGCCACCGGAGAGATATATCCCCTAGAATCGGAGGTTAGGATTTGTGAGGAGTGTAAAACTGGGGATGTGGTAACTATTGAGCTCGCAGAGAGCCGCTTGATTAATCACACAACTGGCAAGGAATACAAGCTGAAACCCATTGGGGATGCCGGGCCAGTGATTGAAGCCGGCGGGATTTTCGCCTACGCAAGGAAGACCGGGATGATCCCATCACAATCCGGCTAGACTTGAGGTACACGTGCTCTTGATATATACAAGCAAATGTAGTTGTATGGGTTAATTTAAATTTTCTGAATTCAATTTATAGCAATAGCCAATAAATCAGTAAGTTTTTATTTATATCAATGAGCTCATAAGTCTCATTTTGTAGATGTCAATCCAAAATTTTGGTGTTGCACAGGGTACAAAGAATTCCATAATAATTTAAATGATCTCAAAATCGAGTGATTTTTATGATAAAAATTGAAATTTAGTTGTCCTAGTAAACTTTAGCAATAAGTTGAGTGACAATGGATGATAGTAAGCTGAGTTTCCAAGTTGAGGGACAATGGATCATAGGAAGCAGAGATTTTCTACATTTGAAGGGGTTCAAATGGTTGACAATAGGTTGTTGGATGCACAAAAACCTAATTGTGGCAGCTTGCTAAATGAACAAATACTTGATATTTTGGAGTTGTCATTTATAAACTAGGCAAGGTGTAGTCACTAGTTTGTATGAAGAAGCATTTTTTGCTGTAGATAATTATGATCATCCGTGATAAAGTTCTTTAACTGGGTGATTGGAAATCTTCTCATTTGCACATTTGCAAGTTGGATGTGATAATTTTTTTGTTATTTTTTTGGGTTTCACTATTTAATACCTAGTTTACTGGTTCATAGTGACAACAATAATTATATAAAATATGATGAAAAGGTGCTAAGAAGAGAGGAAAAAGCTAGATAGAGTTCATAAAGATTTAGGTTTCTGATCAGGATGATTTTATATAGATAGAAAGAGCGGTAGGGATTTTGAGAAAGCAGACTTGCGTAAATTGCTGCTGCTCCCTCCCTCCCCGAACCTTCTTCCTCACGGTGTTTCTTCTTTCTTTTCTTTTTCATTCTAATAAAGGTTGAAGGTAAAATCAAAATGGATATTCACAGTGTGTTATTAGATTCTAGGATTGGACGTGCCAATTTGTAGCTGGACTGAATAGATGCTAGAAAGATTCATGAAATGGTGATCTTCTAGTCTGAATTTGTTGTTTTCATGTGCTATTCAATATTGATGCCGTTCCTGTTAGATTTTTTACTTTGTTTTGAGGCTACATGTTTGCCCGCTTTATTATATACTTTGGAATATTTGCTTCTTTCTGTTTTGTAGATTCTTCACTCCATATAAATATTTTGTTTGCAGGCACTCTGTGCTATGAGCGTTGCTTGCTGGTTTCACAGACTGGTGGTAGCATAGTTTAGTTGTTTAGTTCTTGTTCTACTTTATGTATTCAACTGCTACGCCTGTCATGATTGGAAACAACTGAATATTTTTAGGGCCTAAGTGAGTGATGCCAGAATGAACATTTTGTTGTTGTTTTAGTGGTTCGAGGTTGTTGAAGCTGGAGTTGGTGATTCTTCTGTTTTGCTAATTGTATTGCAGCAGCCATGTCACAATAAACGCGGATGTCTTAATAATTTTTATATTGTTTTACATATTCAACCACGCCCTACAATAAAAAAAGAAAAAGAAAGAAGTTGATATTCACCTTCAGTTACAGATTGATAACTGGAAGGAGAGATCAACAGATTTATTTTATAATTTTATATATTGATGATTTTATTTTATTATATTTTCTGAGATAATATATTTTTAAATAACCTCGTAACATTATCATTATCACTACTATTTAAAAACGATTAGCTTGACATTATCATTATCACTACTATTTAAAAGATTTTTCAAATTTTTAGAGCATTTTCATACTATTGTTCGATGATTGTAAGGATTGTATGTTTCTGTTCTTTTTTCTATATTAATTTATTCATTCAACTCTTTTTTAAGCCCTAGATATTGCTTTTTTTTTTTTTCGAAGTACAATTCACGGTAAACATAGAACACAGAATGTAGAAACTGACTTTGAAGGGAAGGGGACCAAACGTAAGTTGCTGTTTTTTTAAATTTTTTTAAATTTTTTTTTAAATATTTTAAACAATAATTTTAAATCATTTTAAGTGGATAATAATATGTCTAAAAATAACTTATTTGAATATGATACTGAAAGCTAGTCAAAACTTTCAAGAAATCATTCGAGAAATTTACACTAAAATCTCCAATGATATAAATTAGTATAATGTGAATAAACCCTTTCCACTAATATAATTAATAGAGCAAATATCATATGAATTATGAATACAGTAGCACACATTTCAAACATCTATGCACGGCAGAAAGATTAAGGAACAGAAGCTCAGCAAACCCTGACTACAAGAGCGCTGTCTATAAGCATAAAATTTATGCCAACCAAGGGAAAATGTCTAATTGTTTTATAATAATAATAATAAATATCCAGATGCGAACGTATTCCATGTAACAAACTGAAACGTTTATTCTAAGGCATAACAGAGGCGCACTTCATTTACAACAATTACTGGCTGCGTCATTTCTCTCACCTTATCTATTGCCCTTTTCAGCAAAGTGGCACCTGCAAAACCCCCTCTCAATTGGCATCCTATTTATGCTTACGCTCCCTGTCCCTCTCTCTTGACCCTCTTGAATGTTTCCCATCCTCTTCCCACTCTGCTGGTGGTGTAGGCGAGGGCTCGTACCTCGATGGCTTCCTCTTGAAATGCCTTTCATCGTCACTCGACTCGTAATCCATGGCAGCACTGCTAGTACTCTTCTTGCCTCCACCGCCAGCAGACACAGATGTCGTCTTCACAGACGAGGAATTGTACTCATCATAATACCCATTAACGGAGGATGAAGATTTGTGATGAGCAGAAGGTGCAGACGAACCACCAGCTACTGCCACAGGTGCTTCCCCCGAGGAAGAGAGCTTGCGCTTCTTTATGGCGAGCTCTTCTTCTGGAAAGCTAATGCGAGAGAAGACGCTTGCTTTCTGTTTGCGGTCTGTTACCGTTGATGAAGCTGGTTTAGCAGTCGCCTCGGATGAAGCTTTGACATGGGGTTCAGAACGGTGATGGTGGTGGCGATGATGGTGATCGCGATCACCTCTGTCTCGTTCTCTGTCATAATCGTAGTCGTGGTAATCGTGGTCGCGATCTCTGTCACGGTCGCTTCTATCGTGGTCGGATTTCCTTTTGGAAGGGCGAGGAGGAAGTGGTGCTGGAGGTTCAACGTCGCGGGCTGAGCGCTCTGGAGAGGACCTCTCAGGTAGATGACGGTGGTGAGGATGAAGGTCACCGGTCGATGATTGCGGAATGGACTTCTGCTGCGCCCACAAACATAAAAGAGGAAAACCGTTAAAATTATAAAATGGCAGCGGCATTCAATATATAGCATGTTTAATTTTTTTAAATTATAAAAAGTACAAAGCCCAACAATAGGCCCATAGCTTAAAAGGCCTAAGCTTCCAACATTTTTTTTTCCCAATCACCCTTTTCATAAATTTACGACAGCACTAGGAGTAAAGTAGTAGTTATGCTCTCTCTGTGATTATGGCTCTTTCATATAAATAATTTTTTCGCCTTTTTTCTTTCTTATTTCTAGGAGACGACAATTTGTCCATACAAAAGTTTTCAGTGATATGTTTTCTAGATACCTGCTCCTTGTTTTTATTTCCAAAATTAGGTAAAAAGAAAAGTCATTAGGCCGCATATTCAAAATTATTTATTACTGTTTTCTTTTTATAAGAAAATAACAAACAGATAAAGTGGAAGAAGGGGTGTGGTTGAGGTGGTGGGAAAAAAAAAATTCTTGGATGCGCAATTTCATTTGTACGAGCAAATATAATATGCCCAAGAAAAATTTATACTACCCCGAAGGCAGTAAACCAGCAATAATCATACAATCACGATTTTCTTTGTATTTGTTAGAGACGGTGAATAGCTCTTTTTACCCGGAGGGAGGGATTTGGTTCTATCCCACATCATTAGCATCTGGGACACAGAAATCAAAGGGCCGGGGGATTGGGGGAGGGAGAGGAGGGAGGAGAAAAGCACAGGGGCTGGACTGAGGCAGTATATGTATATCTCCAGCAGACTGCCCTTGCCAACAGTCAGTCGCAGACGCTTCCATGCGCTTCTCTCCCCCCTCATATTTGCCTAAAAGCACTTGTGTGGAGAATGAGAATGAGAATCAAAATGTGAGATCGATGGGGACTGGAGGACATTTTCTATTCTCTTCCCATTAATATTGCATGCTGAAATCCTATCAAATAGGAGAAGATTTCTGGCCCTCAATTCAGGAAGAATCAATTTTATGTTTCCCAATTTTTCTTTCAAGTAAAAACGCGGGTCTTAACCTGCTATATTTTTGCTTGAAACACCACGAAAGATGACTGCTGCAATACTCCGAAATATGAGAGAAATGGAAATTTAAAAAATAAAAAGGACATACGGATTTCATTGAAGAAATGTCGCCACTGCTGCTCACTTCTCTACCAAATTCCCGATCTCTAGGAAACTCCCTGATGCAGTTTACAAATTAAACTATTCAATCATGTAACAAATCAAATAATGTTAATCTCCAGAACTATAACCAGAAATATAAAGCTTGATTACCTCTCAGCTCGCCTTTCATTTTCACGCCGACGCCTCAAATCAGCTTTCCGAGCCTCAAATTCCTCCCTGCTCATTGCTGGAGGTCCAGCATTCATACCCATTCCATATTCTGCGAGATCCCTATGGAAGATACAAAGAAATCATAGAAGAAACTAACAATCAGGAGCCAAATTGAGCATAGAGAACAGATCAAAATTTGCAATAAACAAAATTACACAAACCTCTGTGGGGGTATAACAGGCATCATATAACCTTGTGCAGCAAAAGGGTCAGGAGATATCATGCCCCCAAATGGCATATCCAAAGGGCCAAGTCCATAACCCATGAAGGGCATGGGACTGGCATAAGGATTCATATAACCTTCCATACCAGGCTGCATGCCACCCCAGTAAGGATTATAGGGAGACGGTCCAAGAGGCATCATATAACTTTCAGCTGTGAAATCTTGAGATGCTTTCCACAATTCTACAATAATTAATAAATCTAATTAAATACATAAACACATAACACATGAACAGGGCTAACATTAAAGAGGCAAAAACTTTAAAAAAAAAAAAAGAAGCAAAAGACCCACCATTTGGAGGCATGCGAACCTTCTTCTTTTTCTTTTTCTTCCCTGACAAAATCACAAATCAGGTTGAACAAATCATGCTTTTTACAAGATGAAGTAGCAGACTATATGGGACCTCTCAAACACCAATGAATAGATTCAGGATAAATCATTACCTGCTTCACCAGGAACCAGCTTCTGCTGCACTTCCTCCTCTGCCAGTGGAGCACTACATTGTGATGCTGGCTCCTTTATACTCATTGACTCATGGGTAGCCTCAGATACATCAGGCACTTTAGCAGTCCTGGGTTTCTCAGGGGTTTGCTGTAGGACAACAACAGGCTTGTCATCCACTTGTTCCTTCATATTTGGATTTGGGGTGTCTTCATTACCACGAGAGGGCTTCAGCTCTTCCTTGGAAGCAGCAGACTGTGTGGGTGATAGAATCTTAGGCTGTGGATTGCGAGCGGACTCCATATCTTGAACTTGAAAGGTGCTTCCTGCATTTTCAGCACTACTGTTTCCAGATTCTAAAATCCGGTTAATAGTATCCCTAAGAGTCTTATTTGGAAGAAGATCATCAGCAAGAATATTTGTCGCCCCACATACACACTTTGCGTTTGAGATGATATAGTCTCTTATACCTGGATTGAATAGCATCAAGTTAGATGAAGATTGGAGAAAGATGTTAAAGCTGATGAGGTGAAGAAACCATAACAGTGAAGCAAGCAAAGTTCACGTCCCTTAAATTTATTAGGGAAGAAACAAGGATTTATAAAAATGTGACAAACTGCAGAAGAGGTGTTGCAATGAAAATCTACTATTGGCATCATGATTGGCATTTAGAAGAAAGTTAACAGGGAAAAACATACACTTGTCGCAAAAGCTCTTGAAGCAACATTTGCTTGTTAGCACAGCATCTTTCATTACTTCCTTACATAATGGGCAGTGAAGCTCTGGTGGGAGATCTCCAACAGACCGTGTAGAAGGTAAGCCCTCAATTTCTTTCTCAAAAGCAGCTCTGTTTAAGTTTTGAGTTAATGGCAACTCACTTTTGCAACTATATGGATGACAATACAAGAGACAAATCATAGTCAACTTACTCATTAGGCTTCAAAACAGCAACTGCACCACTAGGTAATGCATATGAACCATCAGGAGTTGCCATTAGCATTGACTTTGGAATGCCAGTAGGAGGTTTTACTCTCTTGATGTCATAGTTTGGATCACCATTTGTAGGACAGTGTTGAATGAAATGGCCTGAAAAAGAAGACAATTAAATTTTGCACAAGTCTACACCAAAAAGCATTTGCTTTTGTAAGCGAGGAAAAAACACTTTTAAATATGTATGTATATACCTGGTACCTTGCACCTGTGACATACATAGCCCTGAGGAGGTGTTTTCCTCTCCAACCCTAATCGACCTCAAAAAGAGAATCATTTATTTTAAATCAACATACTAACATTGGAAACAAATTCAGACAAGCATAAATTGCTCATGATGAATATTAAAATTATAGAGAATGCACACAGCAATAAACACAAACACACACAAAGTTGTTTGTATCTTTATGTAAATTCACCAAGCAAAGCACTAGAATAACAAGAAATGAGGCGCATAGAGAATCACCAAAGCCACGCCCACCCATTCTTCCTCCCATACCCCTTCCAAAACCTCTACCAGGGCCAAATCCATCAGCTCCTTGACTGCAAATAAAGGTGGAAATTTAACAGGAATTCAAAATTAATTACCAAGACAGTAATAATAAAAATATTATCGGAGAACACAGAAATACATCTAACCGTTGCCAGTCCAAGGCTGGAGTATCAATCAAAGCCTTAATCTTGCTGTCTTCATCAGCCTTATTTGCAGGGGGAGCATCAGGAACTGCATTGCTAGTCTGAACTGGTGGTGCTTCAGGAATTGCATATAAATCATTACCAAACTCATCCCATTCAGTGTCTTCAGTCTGTCAGGTCAAATTATTACACAGGCTTGATAAATGGAAACTTACTATATTCCAAAATAACTCCATTGAAATGTAAGGAAAAGCTAACAGCACTGAATCTCACATATTTCATGGCCGATGAATCAGCAGTCATATAACTACCCTTCTCTACTGGGGTATCCTCCACCTTGGTTTCCATCTTTGGCCTGAAAAATGTAACATGACCAAACTCATGGCAAGCTCTTTCGAATTTCTTTCAATAGCACAACAATATCATCAAAAGTAAAATAAGGACAAGGCTTTATTATGAGGGCAATAGAAAGAAATTTTTTCTCCAAGTGAAACAAAGAAGATGCACTAACCAAATATTTCATGCTCCCTTTAAACTTTTATAAGTTAACGAAACTACATTGAATGAATATAAATTAAAGGTTTGAGATAGTACTCTTGCTCAGTAACAATGGGCATGCGAGGTCTTCCTGGAACCCGACGAATTAACACAGAGGTATTTTTTGGGATTAACATTGCTTCATCAAGATATTCTGAAATTGCAAAAGAGAACAACAAAACCTATAAACACTGAAATGATAATGAAAAAGGAAACCATATTTAATTTTTCAAAGCAAAATCCTGATACTGGTGCCAGATACTTGTACCTAGTAATGAAATGTCATCCTAAACAAATGAACCCCAGTAACCATTGGGGTAAAGCAATTTGGTTGCGATGTGTTGTAATGCAAGCTCCCTAATGCAGTCATATCTCTAATGCATTCATTCCCACTGCTCAACTCCAAAAATTGAGCAGTGAGCAATAAGTTGAGTAAGCCAGAGACAAAGCCCTGAATCCGGTGCTTTAGCCATTAACTTAAATGGCAAAGAACCGAATACTTATGGCTACAGATGAATTAAAATAAAATCAAGTAAAGCAGCTATCAGTACTTAACCATCAAACTTAGAAAACATTAGTAAGTTACAATTGTGGATCGATTACACCTAGATAGAAGGACACCAACCTTCATTAGTTTGGGCGTTAGTGACAACAAGGTCGAAGTCGGTACCCCTGCCCAAGTGCTTTGATTCAAAAATTTTTTCTTTCAAAGTACCAACCGATATAAATGGACCGTCCATTGGTATTGAATCATAATCTCTTGCACTCTTAAACTTGTAATATACAGCCATTTGTTTTTGTCACGAAATTTTATAAAAATTCAAAATCAAAAGATAGCACACAGAAGACCTAGATGAAATTATAAGCAACCAAAGGCCAACCAAAAAAATGGCCTGATATTTAACTCAAAATATATAATAGTACAAAGTTGAACAACTTTTTTTTTTCCTCTATCCTCTTCAAGTGCTCAAGAAAGATTGATCAAACCAACTAATGAAGACTCTTCGATGCATCCTCCTTATTCCGAAGTCTTGAATCCCAACCGATCAACAATTATTTAGCTCTATGAAGAATAAAGGTCAAAAAGAGACTTATGCCAGCAGTAGCCGCCGGAAACTCAAAGCATCCATAAAATTGCTTCCACTCCGGGCAAATCTCAGGGTTTTTCAATGAGACTTCCCAGATCGCATCAACAGGAGGAAAAAACCCCCATCTTCAGTTCAGAGGGGCCAAAATAACGAAATTAGATAGAACTCCGATCCAGATCTTCAAAAACCAATCTGATAAGCCAAAACCTGCCAGAGAAAATCCTCCATCGCCGACAGAATGAATCCGGATAGATAGATGTATGTCGCGGACTTAAATACCCTTCTTTCAGTGATAAGGAAACTGAAACGTGAAATCTCCGCAAGAGAGCCAAGAAATCTAGAGATTCAAAGATGTAGCTCAAAGAATTTCAACTGATTGAGCGAGAAGAGCGAGTAGCAATCATCGTGGATTAGGGTTTGTAGAGTTGAAAGGGATAAAGAGAGAATGAGGTTTTGAGGCAAAATTAGAATTAGATTAAAAAACAAATAAGAAGAAATAGAAGAAAGGTGTAAATTTATATGGAAAAGATAATGGTGGAGTTAGCGGTGGTGCACGCCACGGGCTTGTGGTTTGTTCACCAATCGCTGTTAATAGACGCGTTGTTTTGGGACATCGCACCATGTGAGCGAGGTCGAAGGCGAGGGCTCGTTTATGGATAAATCCTCAGCTTACCTTGGCTATTATCTTTCTAATTTTAAATACTATTAATTAAAAGTAATGAATATTAAATTTCATTTATTTTATTTTAACTAATCTCTCCAAGTTATTTCTCCTTTTTATCAATTTTAAATTATAGTTATTTTTTCTTTAAATAAATTATTTTTTTAATAAAAACATATAATTAAATACAATTGAAATTTTATTTTTTAATTATCATTGAAATTATTATTTTGAAATAAATAATTAGAGAAATTGAATAAATTTCATCTATAATTATATTTATTATATATTAAAAAATAAATTTTATTAATTTTAAAAATAAATTTTATTTAATTTTTAAAATTGAATTCAAATGAAACATTAAATACAATAATAAATTTTAATTTTATCTTTATAATTGAATAACGCTTAATTTTAAAAATTCCCCTATTCAATTTTTGATAATTTAATGCTTTAGTAAATTGCTTTCAGCCGTTAGGTGTAGTTATATTGTATTTATGGTAGTTTGTTTGAGTGGGGTTTGGGTTTTATGTAATTTACTACTCTAACCATGATGTTTGATTTGTCATATTTCCATACCAAATGGAAAACAATTAACAAATAAGTAATCTTTAAACTATGTAATATGCAGTGGCGGACGGAGGGTGAAGTCAGTCTTGACACGTGCCTCATCGGCGATCGAAAAAAGTTTAGAATAGTATTGGTGGTGTTTGTAAGTTTTTTTTTTAATTCAATGTCAAAAATGAATTAAACGACGTCATTTATGTCTTTTTTTAATTTTAAATCAAAATGGTATCATTTTAACTTTTTTTTTATTTTAAATTAAAACAATATCATTTTGATTTATTAAAAATAAATAAATAAATAAAAATAAAATTTGTGAAGTTACGAAACCACATACTAAATAAAAACTCATAAATTTGTATTCGATAAAATATGAAGTGATTACAATACGGTGATACTCCATTAAAGTTACGGTCCTGCATCCGTCACTAATAATATAATTTTAAATTATTAAATATTATTGACATATGATTTAGTATAAACGAAAACATTAAAAAATTATATATACAAACTCTATTTTTCTATTCTACATTTTATTTTTTATATTTTAATTATTCGTATTATTCACTTCTCTTAAATT
>CAOGCB010294090.1:0-11799 GCA_948266635.1 Cnidoscolus chayamansa
TGAAAGTAGCAGAGGAACCCAGGACAAGCAGTAAGAGAAGATAAAGTTTGCAGAGGTAGAATTTGTATAGTTTATGTATCCCAATAGAGTTTTGTAATATATACACTTTATGGATTTTGTAATTATTACAGAATAGAGGCAGTGTTGTAAATCAGTAAACTGTATGTTGATTTAATGAATTCTTTTGGAATTGGTTTTGATTGAATGGTTGATGGGATGATTGATTTTAGTTTTAAATCTGTTTGAAAGGAGGGAGTGATTGATTGGAAGAAAAATTTATACAGGTTTTGAGTATTTGTGTTTTAAATTATCCCTTACAGGATGAGTAGTGGTTTCACTGTAGAGCTGTAGGAAATCACTGTTCATTCTGTGGGAGGCATGTCATAGGGGATGTGACAAAACTAATCTCATGTTAGCTCCTCTACCCTAGGCTCAATATAAACTATGTACCACTCCTTTGCTTTGTAACATACCAAACTATATAATAGTAAGATGGGCTAAGAGTATGTAAATCTATTATATGATAAGTAAACATTTGATAAATATTATGATAAATATGAATATTTGGATTAAAGTTATGATAAAATAGTGGTTGAACTTTAGTTGGAAAACCGTGTTAATTGATAAACCCTAAAGTATCCTTGATTATGAAAGAGATAAGTTAAAGGCAAGAAGAAGAGCTCGATCATGAACCATGTTAACTTGTGTATGTCGGTCATAGGATGAGAATGGATATGTATATCATGGTTTTGGAGTAAGAAGCCTCAGCCAAAGGTCTTCGTTAATGGTGTATCTCGGTCATGGAAGAGAAATATAGGAGTTTATAAGGTTTGGCTACAAGGATTGTGAGATAGACAAAGGAGAGAGTGTGTATATCAACTAATGGACAATTTGGTCAAGGAAGGTTCAGTTATGATGAAGATGAGATGAGGAGATGATAGAGATTAGGAGACGTCCAGTGATTAGGAGACATCCAACACTTAGGAGTTCAATAAAGCCAATGATCCTTTACAAGCTATCGGGGGTCCTATTACACGATCACGGACCAAGCGGGTGGAAAAGGCATTGCAAGGTTTGAATATGGAACTTCAAGAGCAAGAGGTAATTCAACATAGCTCTAACACAAGTCCTAAGCCCATGAACATCATATATCAAAGTAGGGACAAAGTGGGTGACTTCAGCATTGGATCGACGACATCAAAAGAGCGAAAGCCGCCAATCACCAATCTAGGCTGCCAGCCTTTTTGCCAGCCTAGCTGCCATCCATCGCAAGAAGGTCACCAGCCTTGAAAGGAAGGCAACCTTGTTTCTACACCACCGACCTTTTTGCTAGCCTTTATTTGTTTCGCATTTCTTTTATCTTTTTCACTTTCTAGGCCAGCCATATATGTATTTAGGCCCTAGCCTATATGGTAGGATCATAGGCTATCTATAAATACTTGTTTTGATAGTTGAAACTCAATTATGGTTTATTTTATGAAATATTATTGAGAGAACTCTCTCTTCCTTTGGTTCTTGCGAATAGAATTGACTTTGATTTCTTCATCTAACGCTTGGAGAGATCGATCTTGATAACTTAAGTTCTAATTGACATGTTCGATTGGGGTTGGGTTATGCACCATCCTTCGATTCAATTTTGATTCTAGGGTTTAGAACCTCTATTAATCATTGGGTCTTAGATCTATATCTGGGGTTCGCGTCATTTGGTATAAGAGCTCATGGTTCATTGAATTGGGTAAAATCTATCCTTGTTTATACTTTTATTTATCGTTTGTTTTTGTTTTCCATCTTCTATATGTTGTCTTTCAATTACGTTGATCAGTTTTGTATCAAAAGAATTTTGACTTTTTCCAACTCCACTTTTCATTTGGCTAATAGTTATTCAATTGCAGTTGATCTTGTTCGAGGAGTTTGAATCTCCAAATTTCAAAATTCCAAGTGTGAGATTTCAGTGAAACCTGGTTCTTTAACGTTATCCAAAAAAAAATAAGAGGAGAAGAACTTGAAGAAATTTCATTAAGTTAGTTCTAGAACAAGAACTTGCAAAGGAAAAGTACAGTGGTGAGATAAATATTAAGAGAAAATTCCAAAAAAAAATTGTGTGAAACACAAGAGAAATTTTCATCTATGAGTGAAAACAGGTGAGGGAGTGATCTGTGAAGCCTTATTTTTATATTGTTATTACTAACGTTCTTTGTTATAGTAACATGTCTGATCACAGTTCATCTGACAAAGAAGAGGGAGTAGGTGACAATAAGTTGATGTTTGATACATTATTGGGTGAGATGAGAAAGATGATGAGGACTGAGTTAGAACCGGTCCATCAGAGAATGGATAAAATGGAGCAAAATAGGGAGCCCACAATTAGCACTTCAGTGGGTCATAGATTTGAGAGGCACCCAAGGAGGGGAGTGACATTGGAGGAGGAAGAAGATACTGAACTAGTAAAGTTTAGTTTTGCGTTAGGGAGAGACAATACTCAAAGGAGAGATAGTAATTTGGGCAGCATAAAGATGAAAATGTTGTCTTTTCATGGGAAGAATGACCAAGAATTATACTTAGAATGGGAGCAAAAAGTTGATCATATATTTGAGTGTCATAATTACTTGGCGGATAAAAAGATTAAACTTGTAGTAGACGAATTCACAAATTATGCGAGTGTATGGTGGGATCAACTAGTTCGAAACAGGAGATGATATGGGGAGAGACTTGTCTGCACTTGGGATGAGATGAAATCTATTATGCAGAAATGATACATTCCTACTCATTATTATAGGGATTTACATAGAAAATTGCAGAGTTTGACACAAGGGTCCAGAAGTGTAGAGGATCCTACAAAGAGATGGAGATGGCCATGATTAAATCTAAAGTAGAAGAGGATGACGAAGCAACAATGGCTAGATTCATTGGTGGGTTGAATAGACAGATTGTTGATATTATTGATCTACAACATTATGTAGATATTGAGGAGTTAATGCATAAGGCGTTTAAGATTGAGAAACAGTTGAAGGCGAGGAGTATTTTAAGGCATAATTTGGCTTCCAATTCTTCAAGATATAATTCAACTTCCAACTCTTCATGGAAATCAAATTGGAAGAATAATACATCATCACTGAAAACTAAGGAGGAAGAGAAGGCTAAGGCCCCAGCATCTATTTTGAAAGGTAACACTAAAACCAAATCCATTTCTAGATTACGTGATATTAAGTGTTTCAAGTGCCAGGGATTTGGGCATATTACATCGCAGTGTCCAAACACTAAGGCGATGATTCTTTTGGAGGGTGGTGGCGTGGAGATTGTGAGTTCAGGGGAAGAAGATGATATGCCTCCCTTGGAAGATTGTAGTGATATGGATATAGAATGTCCTATAAAGGGAGAATTCCTTGTTACCATGCGAATTCTTAATACTCAAACTAAGAATGAAGGAGATGAGGTACAGTAAGAGTACTTTTTTCATACTAGATGCCATATGAATAACAAGGTGTGTAGTTTGATTATTGATAGTAGGAGCTGTACATATGTTGCTAGCATGTTATTGGTTGATAAGTTGAGTCTGAAAACTGAAAATCATGGTCAGCCTTATAAATTATAGTGGTTGAGTGATTGTGGGGAGGTTAAGGTGACCAAAAGGGGACTGATTTCTTTCTCTATAGGGAAATACCGAGATGATGTATTATGTGATGTTGTACCTATGTAGGCTTACCATATATTATTAGGACGACCTTAGTAGTTCGGTTTGGAGGTCATCCATGATAGTTATCATAATCGATATTCCTTTGTTCTGAATAAAAGACAGGTGATTTTGACACCTCTCAACCCTTGGGAGGCTAGTGAGGATCAGTTGAGGGTTGCTAGAGAATTCAAAGAGAGAGGGAAACATGAGAGTGAAAAAGAAAATATTAGTGAGATTGTGTCAGAGAGTGGTAAAAATACACTTGTGAGCCATGAGAGGAAAGAATTGAGGGAAACATGAGTGCAATTGGTGAGGCAAGTGAGATTAAAAGAGCCTTGAAGGCCAAAAGGAACTTACTTGTACTAATGTACAAGGATATTTATTTTTTCACTAACCATCTTAACTCTTCTTTGCCTGCAGTTGTTGTTTTTCTTTTGCAGAAATTTATTGACACTTTTCCTTATGTTATCAAATACAAGCAAGGGAAGAAAAATGTAGTGGTTGATGCACTATCCAAGAGGAAGGCAGAGTTATTCAGGGAATTGCATTCCAAGTTTCGAGCTAACATTGAGAAGAAGAAAGAGCAGTATGCTCGACAAGCTAACAAAGGTCGTGTTAAGCTTACTTTTCAACCTAGAGGCTAGGTTTGGTTACATTTGAGGAAGGAATGGATTGTTACACAGCGGAGGTCCAAATTACATCCTAGGGGAGACGGTCTTTCTCAAGTGTTGGAGCGCATCAACAACAATGTTGACAAACTAGATTTGCCAAGTTAATACGGTAATATGAGCTACTTTTAATGTTGCTGACCTTTTTTTATATGATGCAGGAGATTTGAGGATGGACCTTTTCAAGGATGGGGCAAATGATAGAGATCAGGAGACGTCCAGTGATTAGGAGACATCCAACACTTGGAGTTCGATAAAGCCAATGGTATTGGAGGTCCTATGATACGATTACGGACCAAGCGGGTGGAACAGGCATTGCAAGGTTTGATTATGGAAATTCAAGAGCAATAGGTGATTCAACACAGCTCTAACACAAGTCCTAAGCCCATAAACATCATATATCAAAGTGGGGACGAAGCAGGAGACTTCAGCATTAGATCGATGACATCAAATGAGGGAAGGCCGCGAATCACCAATCTAGGCCGCCAGCCTTCCTACCAACCTTTATTTGTTTTGTATTTCTTTTATTTTTTTTGCTTTCTAGGCCGGCCATATAAGTATTTAGGCCGCCAGCCTATGTGGTAAGACAATAGGTTGTCTATAAATACTTGTCTTGATAGCTGAAACTTAATTAGGGTTTATTTTATGAAATTTTATTGAGAGAACTCTCTCTTCCTTTGGTTCTTACGAATAGAACTACCTTTGATTTCTTTATCTAACGCTTGGAGAGATCGATCTTGATAACTTAGGTTCTAATTGACAGGTTCAATTGGCATTGGGTTACGTGCTATCCTTCGATTCAATTTTGATTCTAGGGTTTGAAACCTCTATTGATCGTTGAGTCTTAGATCTATATCTGGTGTTTGCATCAAGAGATGTGTCATGATCATGAGAGAATGGATGATGGTTCAGTCTTAATGAGAAGAGGGATGGTATAACTAGGTTTGATTGGAAGGCTTGGCTATGGATATTATTTGGTGATGAAGGTTCCGTTTGATGGATGCAAGGCTCAGTTTGGTCATGGTGACATAGAGAAGGGAAGGAAGTCAAGGTTCGGCCATAATAGGATGAGATAAAGAAGTGCTCATTGAACACAATATGGCCATGAGTAAGTTACGGCCAAAAGAGGATGGCTTATGAAGGATTTGGTCATATGTGATAGAAGAGTGAGAGGCCTCGATTTGGATGAGAAAGAAAAAGAGAAAAGGTGAGAGATTGAGTGAAGGGTCCATAATTTTCGAACATGAAGAGGAGAATCATGATGTCTCGATTGGAGAATGAGTAAATGTGTTAGAATGGGATTTAAGTGAATCTAATAAATAGACAATAAATATAAATCATAGTTTAAGAGGTGCTAACTCATGTTGACCCTCCCCCTGTTAAAGAGAAGATTAGTGGCATCACTATTTAATTTACGAGTAACACTTATCTTAGGAAATTGATTAAGTGGCAAGATAAGGGGATAAAGGGGGCTTAAGCTACTATTGTTTCCTATTTTGGTGAGAGAGAAAGAAAGCATTTTATGTGTGTGTGTTTTCTCTGAAGTTCTTAACATTTTGAACGCTCAACTGATGGATAAAGTTACCGGAAGGTTTCTCTGAATTTAAGAAAGCTATGTAGAAGGTAGTCACAGTTCAGGGGCTTTACTTTCAAAGGATTATCATGATACAAGGGAAAAGAAGAGGAAAAGAAAAAGAAAAGGAAAAGCTACTGAAATCAGGTTTGGTGTTTAGAGTTAATAAGTTATTATTTGATGTTAGATGCTACAAATATTAAACTTTGGTGTTTAGTTCTTAATATGTTTACTGATTGGTGATACATGCTAAGAATGGTTGAAATATCAGAGTTTGATATTAAGAAACTCACTGTATAACGTTGGGACCTTTGATTTGTGTTGGTGATGAAAGATGAACATGCTTGGATTTAATAAGTTGATAATAGAAAGGAAATTATCAGTTAGGTATTGAAAATAATGAGTTGTGGTGTGAACTTGGAATTAAATTTAGGAATATAAGATAAATGATAAACATAAAGTATAAACATAATTTTAGGAAAGTGAAAGAAATAATATGATTTGTGTTGGTGATGAAATATGAACATGCTTGGATTTAGTAAGTTGATAATAGTAAGGAAATTATTTGTTAGGTATTGAAAATGATGAGTTGAGGTGTGAATTTGAAAATAAATTTAGGAATATAAGATAAATGATAAATATAAAGTATAGACATGATGTTAGGAAAGTGAAAGAAATAATACGAATTTAGGAATTTAGATTGAGAGAGAAGATAAATGAAAAACTATGAAACTGTATGATGAAACAAGTTTGCTGGAAAATTAATTTGAAATGGGAAAATAAAGTAGTAAGTTGCCAAATTAATAAATAATAAAATAATCTGAGTAAAGATGTTTAAAATATCGTTCACATATTGCTAGGTAAATGAATAATAGCAAATATAAATAGTATAGAAACTCTTTATATCCATAATACTTGTAAAAGCACCATAGGGGAACATTGGGATTTCCCGAAATATCCTCTCTTCTTTTTCTATTTATTTTTTATATATTTTTTTATCATTAATATAATTTAAAATTTTTTAATAAATAATTCAAAGTTATTCATAACATTTTATAGTTTATTTTAAATATAACAATATTTTTCTAATTATATTTAAACTCTATAAGATACACTGTAAATTTATTTTAAATATAACTCTATTCTCTTAATTGTATTTAAACTTTATAAAATATTCTATATAAAATTTTATATGTACTATATAAGAATTCATACTGAAATCGAATATCATACTCCAATCACTCATCATATTCGAATCGTTAATCATACCCGAATATGAATCGCATATTATACTTGATTTTGCAAAATCACATATGATATTCGATTTGCAAAATCGCAAATGATACTCGATTTGCAAAATCGCAAATGATACTCGATTTGTAGAATCGTAGATGATACTCGATTTGCAGAATCACATATCATACTTGATTCGCAGATTCACATATCATATTCGAATCGCATATCATACTCGAATCGCAAAATCACATAATCGCAAATTATACTCGAATCACATAATCACAAATCATACTCGAATCGCAAAATCGCAGATCATACTCGAATTGCATAATCTAGATTATACTCGAATCATAGAATCTAGATCATACTCGAATCGTAGAATCGCAGAACATACTCGAATCACATATCATGAAAAGATCTACTAGATCGATTTTATATATAAAAATATTATATCAATTTATTATATTCATAGTTTGTTCTATTGTATCAATTTATTTATATTTAAAATTTATTATGTTTATGAATATTAAATATTTATTTTACTGCATCAATTATAGTCTATATTGATATTTTATTATTTTTTATTTCTTTTTATAATTTTATATTGTATATTTATTTATTTTTAATTTAAGATTATAATATTTTTCTATATTTAAAAATATATATAAATTTTTATTTAATAATCATAAATATATTAATTATTAAAATTTATATAAATATTATAAAACGATATAAATTAAAATAATTATAAATAAAATAAATATATAATTACTAAATATTATCTTAATCATAAATAAATTTTATTATTCATATTAAAATAATATCAAATAAATAAAATAAAATTAATAATTTTTATTAATAATTTATATGAATTCTATCAATTTTATTATGTATTAATGACTTAAAATTTTATTATAGATACACTATTTAAATTAATAATATAAATATAATAAATTTTGATTTTAATTTAACAATCAATTAATTTATTATTTATGTCTATCTATACTAATTATAAATATACAAAGGTGGACATTGAGATTTCTAGAAATATCTTTTCCCTTTCTTCTATTTATTTTTTTTATTTTATTAAATATAAATTTAAAATTATATATAAATAATTTTTATTAAATAATATGAGATAAATAAATATTATAAAATTAATAATAATATCCTATATAAAATTATAATATAGTAACTTTTAATTAATGAATTTTTTATTTTAATTATAAAATTAATTATGTAAACTAATAAAATAAAATAAATATATGAAGAATTTAAAATATATTTTTTAATATTATAGTTTATCGTAAGTTAGAAGAAAAAAAATCATGTATTATATATATATATATATATATAACATGATCCGTTAATAATTTTAAATTTTAATATTTCATAATATTAAAAAAATAAATTAATGTTTTAAAAATAATTTTAATATTTAATATCTAAAAATTTTAAATTTTATATATTTAGAAGTTTTAAGTCAATAAAAGTTCTAAACTTTATAAATTTATTTTTTAGTAAATAATTTATTGTATTAAAAATAAATATGTATATAGAAGAAATATATTTACTATGAGTGTGATATTAATATTTTAATATTTTTTAACACTTTTAAATTAACTTAATTACATAGAGTAAATTATCTTAAATTGATTTATTAAGTATTTAAAATTTTATTATAAATGTACTATTTAAATTAATAATACAAATATAATAAACTTTTATTTCAACTCAACAATTAATTGATAAAATTATATATAATATAATAATAATTATTAAATAATATAAGATAAATAAATATAATAAAATTATTAATAATATATTATATACAATTATAATATAATAATTTATAATAATTAATTAATTAATCAATTAATTATTCATTAATTTAATTAATTTTTTATTTTAATTATAAAATTATTTATGTAAACTAATAAAATGAAATAAGGGCTAATAAAGTTGATATAGATAATGTATTGTCAATATCATTTATTCGAGGACCTAGATATATGCATAAAAAATATCTTAACGTAATGGCTTTGGTGCAACGATGTGGTAAGCCTGACCTTTTCATTATGATGACATGTAATCCAAAATAAGAAGAAATAAAGCAGGAACTTAAATCATCATAAACAAATCAACATAGACCTAACTTGACTTCATAAGTATTTAGAGTAAAATTATATGACCTAAAAGACCAATTGTATAAGAAAGAGATCTGTGGAAAAGTTGGTGCACATGTGCACGTAATTGAATTTCAAAAGAGAGGCCTGACGCATGCACATATGTTAGTCATATTTGGACTGCATTACAAGCTAAAAACCCATATCAATTTGATAAATATGTATGTGCAAAGATCCCATATGAGAATGAACATCAGGAACTATACGAGATGGTTGCAGAACACATGATGCATGGGCCATGTGAAAAGGAGAATCCAAATTGTTCTTGTATGATTGGTGGAAAATGCAGGTTCCATTATCCTAGGCCATATTCCTAAAAAAATAGTCTAAGGAAAAAATAGATATCCTATATATATAAGACCACACAACGGACGGGAAGTATGTTAATTGTTAAATTACATCATAAATCAAACTTATTTTTATTAGATGATATATCAATTATAATATATATTATATTATGTTAAACATGTAATGAAGAATTTCAATAATGCAGGTTATAGCAAGAAGAAAGAGAATGAACAACAAATAGGCCATTCCTTACAATTCATATCTTTCGACAAGATATAATTGTCATATTAATGTTGAGGTATGTGTTGGCCTGAAAGTAGTTAAATAAGTACATCTACGAAGACATGATAGGATTGTAGTTTATATGTCACATGAAGATGAAGTAATAGATGAGACACAACTCTCATAAATATTGAGTAGCATAAATTATTACTTACAAAGTATGAAAAAGTTATAAAAAAATATGATTTACCTGAGATAACAAAAGATCAATCACAACAATCAATCAATAAGTCAAGAGAGATAATAGAAGAGATGGCAGTCAAAAGACCACAAGAAGACATCAATGAAATTCAAAATTTGTATATTGATTAGCTCAATGCATATAAAATCATATTGCAAAAGGTGTATTCAAATACAAATGGAGTTTTCTTTGTAGACGGACCTGGAGGGACAGAAAAGACATTCTTATATCGTGCACTACTTGCAAATATAAGATCTAAAGGAATGATAACGCTTGCCACAACAACATTAGGGGTAGCAATATCGATTATCCTAGGAGGTAGAACTACTCACTCATGATTCAATATACTGTTGAGCCTAACAGAGTCAAGTTTATGTGGGATATTAAAGAAAAATGGACAAGCAAAATTATTACGCATATCAAATCTAATTATATGGGATGAGGCACCCATGGCTAAAAGACTAGCAATAGAAACAGTTGATAGAAGCATGAGAGATATAACGGATAGTTCTCAACCATTTGGAAGGAAAGTTATAGTGTTCGGAGGAGATTTCAGACAAGTGCTACCAATGATACCTAAAGCTACCAGACAAGAAATAGTTAGTGTTAGTTTGGTAAAATCTTATTTATGGAGCAACATGGAAGTGTTGAGGTTGACAATGAATATGAAAGCTATGAATTATACATATTTCGGAGAATTTTTACTTACAGTTAGTGATGGAAAATAACCAACAACCAAAGAAGGAAACATTATAATACCTGAAGAGATGATAGTAAGTATGAAAATAAAAATAATTATGAACAATATGAAAAATAAGAGCACACATATAAAGAACATTATCTACAAGGAGGTTTTGCTCCCACAATAGTAACCAAACAAATATATCAATATTTAAATATATTATATTGTATTATTACTTAAAAATAATAACTAATTTTGTGATTTAATTACCGGAGGAAATCTATATTTTGAAGTTGGTAAAGTTGCTCTATTAATGTAATTAAAAACTATCAATTATTTAGATAATTCCTTTTTTTTTATTTTTAATATTTTCTTGATACATTCAATTAAATAATAAATTGTTAATATAATTTTATTAATTATTAAAATTTATATAAATACTATAAATATTATAAATTAAAATATTTATAAATAAAATAAATATATAAAATATATAAGATTTATGATGAACGTACAGTATAATCAACGTGTGTAGCACGTTTATAAAAACTAGTTAAATAGAATATAGCGCTGGAATATTATTTAGAAATATATAATACTTGATATAAAATAACTTAAAGATGAAATCTATAGGATAATAGAACATGGTGTGATTTAATGTGTAATAACAATTATTTGGAATATAATAAATATGTTATGAAGTCATGTAAATGATAAATGGATTCACATGTGAGTTATTATATCATATGTGTTTAAATAATCTTGATAAATAATAGTATGGCCCTGGTGATTGTTGACATGGAATATGAGGTTAGTATAAAGCAGTGGCGTACGCAGGATCGCAACTTTGGTGGGGCACCACTGCACTGCATTGTAATTACATGGCACCACTACTCCAAGCTTTTTCCTGTCACCGGGGGGGGGGGGGGGGGGGGCGTGGCCCCCGGCGCCCCCCCGGGCCCCCCGCCGCGGGCGATGTGTTAGACAAAACAATCTACAAAAAAATAAAGCGATGTGGTGGGTGGGGCTT
>CAOGCB010294092.1:0-25816 GCA_948266635.1 Cnidoscolus chayamansa
TAAAATATTAACGAAATCTATATTATTTTCTATAATAAACTATAAATCTTTTAAAAAAAATTTCAGACTAAATCATAATAATTTAAAACCTAATTTAATTAATTTTTTTCTCGCTAAAACAAACCTTAAATTAAATTTAAATGACTAAAATAAAAATACTGACCTGCAAATTTTTCCTTCTCTTTTTCTTTTCCTTTTTCTTCTTCTTCCTTCTTCCTCTTTCTTCCTTCATCCTCCTTTCTTCCTTCCTCCTCCTCCTTTCTTCCTCCCGCTGCACCTCTCTCTCTCTGTTTCTTTTCTTCTCACGATCCCTCTCTCTTCCTGTCCACTCTCTCCCTCTTTGTTTTGGTTTCTGTTTGCTTTTGATTTTTTATATATATATATTTATATAGTTATACTTACAAAGTCAGGCGGTGCCTCTGGCACCGATTGACTTTTTTTTTTTTTATTATTATTATTATTATTTTTTTTATTATTTATTTTTTTATTATTTATTTTTATTCTTTTTTTTTATTCAAATACTTTTATTATTTTTTTTTCTCTTTTTTTTTCAATTTTTTTTTCAAATTCTTTTTTTTTTTTTTTTTTTTTTTCACCCAATTTTATTCAGACCCTAATATACGTTCGTGACATATCACCCATCCCATGTTGAAACTCTTATACATTTAGACTAGATTCTCGTAACTCTTATACATTTAGACTAGATTCTCGTTTTGATTCATCCGATGTGAAAACTCTTATATATTTAGACTGAATTCTCGTTTCTATTTTACACTCCAATTGGTTTAGACTGAATTCTCGTTTCTATTCTACACTCCAATTCTCGTTTCTATTTTACACTCCAATTGGTTTGAACATGAAGTAGATATATTTTGAAGTTTCACGGTTGAATTGGGCCATTTTTTCAATAGACATTCAGTATTAGACAAAGAGGGAGTTTGGGATTGGATTTTAGTAATAAGAAGCCCATCCTATATCCTCTTGAAGACTGACTTAAATTTATGACAAAAGTCAATAACAAGCCCAACTTGTTCAATATGAAAGAAAGCAAGGCCCTTGAACTTCTCTCCAAAACACTATATTAATTACATCCTCAATTTCTCAGAAATGTGATGGGCAAAACAATCCATGTTCTTGGATCCAGTCATAGTAGCTACAACCCTTTTGAACATGAAAGCAAATATGAATATGGGTGAAAGCCTTGCCCACAGTTTGAAAATAATAAACTCTTCTCTGCCCAGCCATCAACCCCTTAAAAAAACTGATGCTATATGTACATGACATACGCTATGAGTAAGAAGTGAAAAATAAAAACCTCTATTACAACAGAAAGTATGTAGATTGTGTCTGTAGTTGTGGTTATTGTTTTGAATCACAATGGCCACGTGCTTAGTTTTCTCGACTCGAGCTTGAGCTTGTACTTGAGTTTGCATTGGAGATATGGTTTGAAAATGAATTCATCTGAAGTTGGTGAATGCAGCAAATGGGTTCAGGTGGACAAGGCACAGGTGCTGGATGTGCTATAAAGGTGGGAACATTATCTCCAGGCATCAACACTGAAACTCCATTGGCATATACAGTCATCTGAACAAATTAAAGATTGAAAAACTACCAATGTCAAAAGAAAGCATACAGAGTCATGAGATCAACATATTAACCAGAAACATGGAAATTCTAATCAGATAATGAGATGGATTGCAAACTGATCTCATCGGTCATCAGGAGTTACACATTATAGAGGAAATATAATTTAGAGAGCTGATATATGAATCGTTGAACAGCTCATAAGTCATATGACAATAAATAATCCAAAAAATGAATGGATGCTGATCCTAGGGAAATGGATGTTTCATCTCGCATATTAATCCATGTTAAATCGACAATGTTGACTAATTCATACACTAGTTAGTTGACTATGCAATTCAAATTTCATTAAATTTTATATCCATCTAATACATCACTGAACAAAATAGTACTTACAGTCAACTGATGAGTACAGTTTACTTACAGATTTGTCACCATTGAAAATAAAAATAAGAATAATAATCATTTAATGACAAGAAAAATATCAAATAAAAAAAATGTTCAGAAAGTATGATCACATGTTATTGTTTTTTTCTAGTGCATTTTCTCATTCTTTCTCATTAATGAGATGAGGTAATGATATCCCAACAGCTGACATGTGCAGTTTACTTTTGCCTATGCTTATATGATGGTTGAGTATAATCTGCAGATGCTTTGAGGACAAAATATAGTTTTTCGGCAATGTTATAAAATAAATAAAAAAAAATAACAGCGAGAAGGTGCAAACTTTTATAATTTCTATCCACTTGACAATCGGATTTTGTGAGCAAGTATCTAAAGACTAAATGGGTGAGGCAATATAATTTCAATAGCATTCTCTAACTCTTATTCTGAAGAAATGAGTATAAGAGTAAATTCAGTATGTTTGTTTGTGATATAACAACACCTTTGCAAACATGCTTCATGCTGGGGTGGTTTTTTTTTTGGACTTTTCCTAGTTTTCGTCCCGGTTGGTATGTAACTATACATCACTTCAAGTGAAGGATCAAGATGCTTACATATTGATGTGGAGCCAATGTGTCTGAAGAGAGTAAGCCCCCAAACAAGAATAACTGTTAACTTACAACCTGGGACCACTTGAAATGTAATGTCCCCTAACTGATAATCTGGAAACACTTTATAGAATACCTTGTCTAAGTTGATAGTAAGGAGAAATATGGGTCCTTAACAATTGTATCATGATAGGGTAAAACGATTTACACTTGACACGCATGGCTATTCTTATATAAACTATTGGAGAATCCTTTACACTATTTTTCTATAAACTTTAGGAATTTGCTGTAATTTCACAATGGAAGATGGCTAGTTAGCATTTGACCATTTGTAAGGTTGAGACAACTTTCTCCGTAGGCCATGACCCACATAAGCTTTAGCCTTCAAGTTGAACAATAAGGTTGGATCAAAAGGTGGGGCTTGTGTGTTTCTTAAAGGTATGGCACAGGGTAGACCACATATGTGATGCATCATGCAGGACCCCCTCATAGGATGCTTCAAAATAAAATATCAAACATAAGCTTAGATAGCTTATATCTCAAATCATAACAGCACACAACCACATGAATTAAAGTCAGTTGGAGTGGACACACAGATAGATTTGATAATAAGATGATAAACTGGGGCTTGTCCACAAGAGAACCTGTCTCCGACCAAGGGCACTGGCCATGCAGGGCAACATAAGAGAAAGGTACTGTTGAACATAACAACCAACCAACATGTATTGATATATACAAAGTGGGTCTAAATAACAAGTAGCACATCTACTCTTGCGAGCATTTGGCTTGGGACCAATAAGCCATTCAATAGGCAACTTAAATTCTTAGATGAGCCATCACCAACATCATAATTAGGAAATAAGACAGTCCCTAAATGATGAAATTTTGGCCAAAAAATGTGAATGCAGATGAGAATACTTTAGCTTAACCATCTTCAAAATTAGGACTTCTGCAAAAGTGCATGCACACAGAAAGCTCCCAGGGAGGTTTTTATGTGTAGTCTTTGAAATAACCTAAGAACCCTTATAGTAAAAATGCTAAAACCTACACTCAATACTAAGACTTATTACTAGATATTCAGGCCATGCCTAGTCCTCAGAACTCACAGGTGAGGAAGGGTGGGGATAAAATAGCAGATCAAAATTGCATGATCAGGATGTAGACCAAATACGCCAATGTAATTGAGGAATATCTGTTGAATATGGAGAACTCATATTTCGCAATGAGACATGGCAGCAAAGCAAGCAAAAACAGGAAAATAGGAAAAGCAAACAAAAGTAAAATTCAGAAAAGCAAGAGAAGAAACAAGAGGAATGAGTTGATACATCTACATGCTAAATTAATGACCAAAATTCATTGTCGTCTTATGGATTAGAACAAAAACAACTGGGTTTAAACCCATTTAGACAACATAAAAAATCACCTCCCACAAGCACAATTAAGAATTAACCAAACATAAAAACCATAAAAATAGAAAAATAAAGAAACAGTCCAGAACAGACAGGAAAGAAACTACCAAATAAAAGAAAGAAAGAAGCAACATTTCCCCTAAAACTAAAACCTTTATATTTAACCCCTGAAGAGCCGAAGAAAACCAGTCATCGTGGAAACTAGACAGTAATATTTTTCATGAAAAAAAAAATCGGAGAAAAGGGTCACTCACTTTTGGTGATGGGTGGCCAAGCTTGGTATTGAAACCCATCTGGGACTCGAGGTCACGATGGGTTCTGTCGGAAGTGGGTCTGAGAAATCTTTCAAAAATGGCCATGAGTAAGAACATTGAGATGAGAATAGCAGTTGCTACAAACCCAAAGGACACAGCATTAACAGAGTTGTCAAAGTGCCTCCAATGGTCATCTCTTGGCACATTCAATAATGGAGCTCCAATGGGTGGCCAGGCATTATAGCCACCATGTTGTTCAACCATTTTTGGGAGTCTAAAATCTTAGCTCATAAGAACCTTCCTCCTCCCATTATCATTACACTGTTCATGAGACACGCACAGAGAGAGAGAGAGATAAGGAGTGGTATTAAAAGGTGAGGCGGTCCTTGAGGCTTTTCGCAGCAGAATCAAAGCTTGAAAGAGTGCCTAAAAACTTGTATATTTGAGGGCCTCAAAAAGTTTTGAGAAACCAAGAGAAGAGGAAGCATGTGGGCTATCTGCACACACAGAGAATGGCTATGGAGAGAGAGAGAGAGAGAGAGAGAGAGAGAGAGAGAGAAAGAGAGTTTTAGAATATAGATAGCTTACTTTAACACACATTACTATTATAATTTCCATTAATATTTTTCAATTTATTTAATATATTGTGTAGGATATAATAATTAAAATTTTAATTTCATTTTTTTGTTTGATTTAATTTTTTTAAATAAAAATTAATAAATAAAATAATAAATTTATTAAATAAATCTTAATTTTTATTGAAATTTAATTTATCATTTTAAAATTTTTAAATATATAATTTATTTCTCTTATAAAATTAAATAAAAAATAAATTAATTATATACTACATAATTCGATTTTCTTTTTTAAATTAAATCAATTTATTATTTAATTTGTATTTTAATTAAATAATATTAATATTTTTTTAAAATATATTTAAATATAACTATTTATTCTATATCATTAATTTAATTTATTAAATTATTATTATTTTAAAATTAAAAAAAAAATAATTTTTTTAATGATAATAATTTTGAAATTCTACATCATTTGCAAATTATAATTTATATTTATATTTACAATATCATTAATATTATTTTCTTGTCAAAAATAAAATAACATACCGATTCAGAAATATGATTGAAAATATACGTAAGAGAATAAATCAACCCATTAATTTGAAATTTTTATATTAAAAAAGCATAGCCTATACCATATAGTAAATTATTTAAAAACTTTATAATATAAATAGGAGTAGATCCAACATCTTTTATGTTTCCTCTTTCTATTGCCAATTTCTCAATCATGGCCAACATTTCTTGCCCATATATCTCTTTATGAATTATGCATTTCCCTTTTTCCTTTTCCTTTTTCATTTTAATACACATAATTTATAAAAATATTAAATTCTATTATTACCAAATTGATTAATTATCATATAAAATATTATGAATGATTATTTATTTTATTTATAAGAATAAATTATCGTGAATTTTCTATTCATTTTATATAATCGAATTGCAAATTTAGTTTTTGTGTCTTTCTTTCTTAGCATTTATCAAATAATTATTAATATTTTTAAATTAATTATTTGTAAAGTGAAAAAAATAATAACATTGATTTATTTTTTAATTAGTAACGTGAAAATTGATTTATTATAAATGTTTATTAGATCAAAATGCTAACAATAACCAAATCGGAGAAATTATATAAATATATGAAATAAAATAGAAAAAAGGAATTAATTCGACGTCGAACTTTCAAATAGTTTTTAAAATGGTAGAATTTGATTCGTGTAAATCTATTTAAAATTAATTTTTTTTTTAAATATTAATGAATAATTTATTAATTTAATTTAATTGGAAGATATATAATTAAAGTGATTTAAAAAAAAGGCAAAATAAAAAGGGAATAGAAAAGCAAGAACAACCAACAAAATAAAAGGGAAATAACGACCACAAATACAATCGAGTTTGGATACTCAGACAAGGTGACCTCTGTTTATAGGACATAGTCCCACCCACATGCTCCATGTCTCTCCTGGTCCCCCCCTCCCCACGTGTCACTTCACCACCTTCTAAATATTATTATTTTGTAGTTAAATAAATATATAAATTGAATTTTATAAAAAAAAGTTTAAATTAAAAATGTAAATAAAATAAAATAAAATTTTATTTAATAAATAAGGTGAGGACATATCAACGACCATGTCGGCCTTTTCGGTTTCTAACAAACATGTTGACATAAAAAAAATGATCGAGATTGTCTCCAAAATCAACGCTCCAGATGAAGTTTCAGGTATAGTAAAAGTGGGACCGTTGATTACAGTCAAAGTTAAGAGAGTCAAACATAAGAAACTATAGTATGGCATGCGGACACAGTACGGCTTGCACGTGCAGTGTAAGAGGAGAGAAAAACAAGTGGGAGTGTCAGGGTTTTGCAGGAATGGTGTGGGGACCAATGGCCTCACGTGAATGGATCTATTACCATGGTTTTGCAAGTTAATAAGCAAAGTAACTTTCTCTTCTTTTCATGGTTCCTAATTCTTGACCACCTTCAACCTGGGGCCTTCCGGGCCTATGCCAGATGCTCTACGAAGCTTCATCAAGAAGCTTGTGCTGGGGATGGTCGTCGTCTATGGTCACTAGAAGGAGATCATAGGGCACTACTATTATGCAGGATAGACTAGGAAAATGTATGGCATCTATATTATTTGGTAATATAAGCTAAAGAAAACAAGGTAGAAAAATCAAGAATTTAAGAAATTTGAACCACACAGCAATGGCTACACAACTGCTTTTCTCCATCCTCCTCTACGGGTTCAAAGCTCTTCCATGCATCGTTCCTCGCTGAGGTGTCAAAAATATGAACCATTGAGATCGTACCTGATAATTCCCCAGCCATCCGATACCCTGCCAAGAAATACAAATGGGTCCCAATTGGTGCCATTGTGAGATACAAACGTTGCCTCGGTGGCCAATTTTCTGAGTTGGCATCTGACGTGGAAACAACAGAATTGAGAGTTTGTAAATGTGACCCATCAACCGCATCCCACATATTAAGTTTCCCATCATATACCTCTATGTGACCTTTCCAATCTTTTAAGCAGTCGCCGGAGCTGAACAGCCTCCCACCAAGGGTTACAATTTGATTAGGTGGCACATCCAGCTGCCACATCCCTGCCACCAGGTCCCACTTCCCTGTTTGCATGTCGTACACTTCAGCTGAGCTTCTTTCCATTATAAATGGCTCTGTTTTATCTGAATCAACTCTCACTGCAAATCCTCCGACCACATGAATCTTACCTTGAAATGTTACACCTACACATTTATACCTTAATGTGCTCATACTAGGTAAAGCTGTCCAGACATCAAGAACTGGATCATATACCTCAGCACTTGAAGTTCCTTTAGCACTGTCCAAATTGGATTTGCCTCCTGCAACATAAATTTTATCACCCCATGTCGAACATGCAAAGTAATAACGTGGGATCTTCATCGATGCACATTGAAACCATTCATTTAACTTCACATTATAACGTAGAACTGATGATCTTACTTCAACACCAACATCACTAAGTTCTTCGAATTCTTTAGACTTGAAAGGTGATCTTTCCTTCTGACATAATCTTCCACCGATAATGTAAACTGAATCAGCTAATGAAACCATTACAAAATCTTTCAAAACATGGTTACTAATTAGTCCTGGAATTGGACTGACATGACTCCAGGTGTTGTTAGAAGGATCGTAGCATTCTATCCAATTGGAACTTGTCCTGCGACAAAATGAGGCACAGACTCTGTACTTAGACAATGGAAATTCCGGGAACGGCGGTGGTGTTATGGATTTGAGTGGAGAAGGGAGAGCACCCATTGGAGGGACAGGGAAGGTGGTATGGTATAAATCAAAGGGGAGATGAGATATAGAGAGAAATGGATCTTATAGAGAGAGGAAGCGGAGAAAACAACACAAAGGGTTGTTTGTGGGCATAAACTAAGATGGGTAGCTTCTAAATTTGGAGGTAAAATCTAAGAGGTTCTTGTTGAACATTTATCAAACAAGTGATGGGCACATTTTTGGTGGGTTATTGTCTCTTGCGTTGTAATCTTTGCATCGCATGCAACAACTTCCGGTGAATTCAAGGCTCACTAGAGAGGAAACACATAAATCTTCATTAAAAATTATATATTTAGTTAAAACCAACTCCTTAATTTCATTATTTCTAAAAATTAATTATTTTTATTTATTTTTTATTATGTTATTATCACTAACATACAACTATTTTTGTTTTTCTAATTTTAAAAAGAATGATTAATTAATGTGTTTTTTATAATATAGTAATAAAGTTTCTTAAATGATAATTCTTAATTACTATTTGGTGTTTGTAGAAATGCCTACAAGAATAAAAGCAAGCTTTTTGTAAGGGAAGAGTGTTGGGCTCTCTCTAATGGTCTAAGCCCAAATTCAACTATCCATAAATTTAATGTTTCAAATCCAAAAAGACGTCCATTTTGAACTTCTCATTTCCATTTTCATTTTATTTTTGTGTTGCTTATTTTGCAAAAACTATGTAAACATAATGTTATCATAAAAGACTCCCTTTTAGCATCTCACAACCTATGAAATCAAAATAAAAAAGCTGTCTCGATTAATATGAATTCTTGTCAGATAAGTCTATGGAAGAGTAAAACTCTCCTTTGCGACATTCCATCTCATCATAAAGATTCCTTATAACATTTCACAATCTATGAACAAGGAAGTTGTTTGAAAAAAGTGGACGTGAGTGTTTTCTCTCTAGGAAGGTGGTCATGCGCGCATGGTTCCTCTCCAATCTCCACCTACTGTGTGCAAGGTACTCTTTTGATTCCAATCTATAAAGTTTGTCCTGAGTCATTATTATTGAAAGTTAGTGGAATCTTCCTCTTTACATGGTTTAATTCATATTATTGTGTAAATGGGAAGAATTGCATAAAATTCTCGATAGTGCCCTAACGTTGATGGGAAGTTGTGATCTTGGTTTTTGGATGATAAAGTAAAATCAAAGCAAATGGGTTCTTTTTTCTGGTTCGTCATGGGTAAAAATAATGTCATGGGTAAAAATAATATTCTAGGTGATGTTTGTAAGACTACTATGTGAATATTTGGGATTCTGGAGCTCCGGCACTAGCTGTTCATGGTGGGTCATCTTGGTTAAATTGATTTTAGTGGAAAAAGAAAAAAAAAACTGGTTGGACGTTGTCGTTTTGGAGTTTAGATACTGCATTTATGGTGAGTTTGTGGTCTCAACGGGGGACCAGTTGAGGGCTTCCTGTGTGCGCGCCTAGTTGTTGAGCTAACGGTAAGTGGTCGGACATGTTGAACGGAGCGCAGAGCAAAGGGACCGGTAACGAGTTGTGGGCTAGTCAGCACGCGCAATCCACGTGACGTTGAGCTACGAGTTAGCCAACACGCGCAACCCTTGTACGCTGAACTATGTCATTTGTTAAGTTGGAGGAGACGACATCATTTTGGTGCATACGTCGTCGTACTGTGATTTAGCTTTAGCAAACAGTGGACCGATGTATATGAAAACGACGTAGTTTTGGGTTGGAGCTAGGGACCGTGCATGGGACTTCATTAGCGGCATGCACGCAGGCTAAATACGGTGCGGGACACCGTCGTTTTGAAGCAACTGGCTTATGGTGCTGTGCGTTTCATTGGTGAATTGGTGCACTGTTGCTGAGCGGGTAGACGACGTCGCTTTAGCGTGCCTTGCGGTGGGACGCTGTCGTATTGGGATTCTGCTTTGGAGTATATGAAGACGACGTAGTTTTGGGCTGGAACCAGTGACCGTGTGAGGGGCTTTGTGTACGTCGTGCAGGTGGGTTCAACGGGGTGGCCGTGCCCAGATTGTCTTAAACAAGGTGAGGCCGTGTAACCTACTGCTTGTATTTGTGGTTTTTCTCCTTGAACACGGTGAGGCTGTGTTCAGTTGCTCTTGAACACGGCAAAGCTGTGTAACCTACTGTTTGATTTTGTGACTCTTCCATTTGAACACGGGCTGGGCGTGCCCAGCAGCTCCTAAACACGGGCAAGCCGTGTAACCTACTGTCTAAATTTGTGGCTTTTCTCCCTGAACACCATTAGCTTCTTTATTTCAATTATGGAGAAGAAAAATAAACAAAAACCACAGGAGACCAACCAACAGAAGGGGAACAGGAAAAAATTACAAGATGAAAATGAAGCATTGAAAAGCAAGGTGGTGGTGAATGAATGTGATGATGGGTTGGAGGATGAAGCATCTCATGAAAAGTCATGCACTCTGGGGGACCAAGATACGAGTGATGAGTCTGTTAACAATGAGTCCAGTGAAGCTGAATCCTGCAGTCTTAATGATGCACATGAATTGGTAGACAAAATGGTACAGAAGAGGGATGATAATGCAAAACTTCCAGATCAGAAAAAATCATTTGCTAGTCTATTCCGTGACAACAGGGACTTAGCCCAAGGGTTCAAATTACAGCAATATGATATGGAAGAGGAAGTTGAATTAGATGAAGAGGACATGATAAATGTGGAGGAAACATGGGGTTGGTGTACGATTGGCATGTTCACGGATAGATTTCCGGGACTAAAAGCAGTGTATAGTCTTGTCTCAAGTTGGAATGTTAAATGTAGAGTTCTTCCCCATCACCAAGGCTGGATTGTTTTCTGCTTCAACTCAGAGGAGGATAGGGCATCTGTTTTAGCTAATGGGCCGTATATCCTGTATGGTAAAACCTTGTTCATGAGGGAATTGCCTTTTGGTTTCAACTTCAGCCACGACGAGTTCATGATGGTCCAACTATGGATTCAATTGCCTAACCTTCCGATAAATTGCTGGGGACCAAAAGCCATTAGCAAAATTGCTTATAAAGTAGGTGCTCCTTGTGTTATTGACAAAGTAACTCGAGCTAGAGAGAAAATAGCATACGCAAGGGTATTGGTTAATGTTGATGTTTCGAAAGAACCAGTGTGCTCCTTCAAAGTGAATTTGCCTAGAGGAATTACCTACACCCAAAATGTGCGTTATGAGACATATCCTAATTTTTATTGGCATTGCAAAAAATATGGACACAATTGCTTTAACTGTAAGGTCTTGAGCAGTAAGGCTAATGAGGAACTGCAGATGGAGGGGAGGCAATCAATGTTACAGGCAACGACAAAGGAAGTGGAGTTAGTGGGGAATACCAAAAATGTACTCCGTAATGGTGTGAACCCAATGGAGGTAATAAATTACCCTAACCCAGAGAAGGATCTGATTGAAGAAAGGGGTAGTGGACAGCAGCTCAGTGACAAGAATATGAACTTACCTCCTAGAGTTCCCAGTCAGATGGTGATAATGTCAGGTGCAGATAAACAAGTGGGGGTATTAAATACACAAACCAGAGGCAACAATGTTACAGTTACAGGGCATAATAGTGTGCTAAGAGGTAAGAGCAGCAATGTGGCAACATGCATGGATGATAGTGGGCAGACTGATAATGCTCTCATTGAAAGGAACAAACCGAAGAAAGAGAAAAATGTTGTGATTTCTGGGGAGACAGCAATACAAGAAAGAAAGACAGCTATGGTAGAAAATGGAGGGAAGAATGGGGCAAAAGGGGAAGGTAACTCTTCATCCGGCCGAAGGCCAAAATGATAGGTATGTCCTGGAATGTCAGGGGACTTAACGCAGCCACTACAAAAAAATGCATTTTGCGATTTATACGTAACTACAAGGTGTCTTTTTGTGGACTGTTAGAAATAAAATTAAATGTCAATAAGTTGGGATATTTTTGTTCAAATAATTTGCTGGGTTGGGAATTCACCCATAATTTTGATGTGATTGCTGATGGTAGAATGGTGTTTTTGTGGAACCCAACTAGGGTGGAATGTCATGTGCATAAGATCTCTGAACAATATATAGCTTGCAAATTGGTTTGTCGTATTTCTGGTTTAACATTTTGGTGGTTTTGGTATATGCTCTGTATAGCGTTGCTAAGAGAAGAGAGCTATGGGAACAACTTGAAACTCTCAATGAAGATGAAAGGATGACGTGGTTAGTCATGGGTGATTTCAATTGTATCACAAAAATGAGGGAAAGAAGGGGATCACTTACCCCTTCTACATACATGCTGCAAGATTTTCAGAACCTCAGAATTAGTCTTGGGCTGGAGGATGTTCAGTCGAGCGGGCTATATTTTACATGAAACATTGGGAAGAAATGGGCAAAACTGGATAGGGTCATGGTTAACCCAGCTTGGAGATCATCTGGAACTCGTTGTACAGCCGTGTTTCTACCCATGGAAACTGGATCCGATCATGCTCCATCGGTCACAACAATTGGTGAAAGCCAAAATGGAGGTAATAAACCATTTAGATTTTTCAATATATGGTTGACACACCCTAATTTCATATCAATCATGGAGAATGTGTGGAATCAAGATGTAGAAGGGACAACCCAATATAGAATTTGTGCTAAATTGAGTCTTCTAAAGGGACCTCTTAAAAGGCTTAATAATACTGAATTTAGCAATATCACGGAAAGAACAAGGCGTGCAGTGGAAGAATTCAAAAATGCACATGAGCTGTTATCTCTAGACCCATTGAATGATGAACTAGTGGAAGCAGTCAAACTAAAAAGGAAAGCAACTATGTTCCTTGAAGAAGTAGAGTATAGTTTTTTCCGTCAAAAAGCAAAATGTGAACACATAATGAAAGCTGACAAATGTACCAAATACTTCCACTTAGTAGTGAGAAAAAGAGCTGCAAGGAACTTCATCCCAAATCTAATGAGAGCTGATGGTTCTTTCACACAAACACAAGATCAGGTAGCTGAATTGGTGGTGGATTTCTATAAAAACTTACTTGGGACAAGAAAGCAGATTTTGGGTGCTCAAACAGGAATTTGGGATAATGGTCCAAAAGTTTCTCCTGATGATCATGTAGATATATTGAGACCGGTCTCAGGGGCAGAAATCAAGTCTGTGCTAGTTGATATAGGAAGTGAAAAAGCACCGGGGCCCGATGGCTATTCTGCTGGGTTTTTCAAGAGCAATTGGGATAGAATTGGGTCTGATATAGTGGCAGCAGTGACTGAATTCTTTGATACAAGTAGATTGTTGAAGAGACTAAATCACACTATCATTAGTCTAATCCCAAAGAAGGCTCATAACCCACATGTCACAGACTTCAGACCAATTTCCTGCACTAATGTGTTATACAAGATTATTGCAAAAATATTAAACAATCGAATGCTGCCATACCTAGAAAATGTGATTGACTCTGCTCAAGTTGCCTTCATGCCTGGGAGAAGTATGGTTGAAAATATACACTTAGCGCAGGAACTGGTAAGAGGCTACATGCGCAAGAGAACCTCACCTAAATGCATGATAAAAGTGGACATCTCCAAGGCCTATGATACGGTAGAGTGGCCATTCTTGGAAGAAGCTTTAATCGGTATTGGGTTCCCTTCTGCTTTTGTAAAATGGGTATTGGAATGTGTTTCAAACACTTCATATTCAGTGGCTGTCAATGGTGAAATCAAAGGCTTCTTCAAGGGTGCTAGAGGGCTAAGACAGGGGGACCCAATGTCACCAACACTTTTTACAATTTGTATGGAATACTTTTCCAGATTGTTAAAAAAGAGAGTGATATAAGATGAATTTAATTTTCATCCCAAATGCAGGCAGTTGGGAGTTACTCATTGTATTTTTGCAGATGACCTTATGCTTTTTTCTAGAGGGGATCATTGGTCCATTGGCACACTAACATCAGCCCTTGATTCATTTGCACAAGTTTCAGGTTTGATTGTCAATCCAACAAAATCCAGCATGTTTCTAGCAGGAGTTCAAGGGTTGGAAAGGGAACGAATCCAACAAATATGTCCGTTCTTGATCGGCGACTTCCCGGTACGCTACTTGGGTGTACCATTAACCTCACAAACATTCAAAGTAGTTGAATTTGAAATTCTAATGAATAACATTGCTGATTTCTTCACTTCATGGAATGCAAAGTCTTTGTCTTATGCTGGTAAAGTTGAGCTTATTAAAACAGTGATCCAGGGTGTCCAAGCATTTTGGTTACAGGTTTTCCCAATGCAGATTACAATTTTGGAAAGAATTAACTCTATGTGCAGAATTTTCTTATGGGGTGGAAAAGCAGCAAAGGTGGCATGGGATGACATCTGCTACCAAAAAAGTGAAGGAGGATTGGGCATTAAAAACAGCAAACAGTGGAACAAAGTGTTGATATTGAAAATATTGTGGAATATTCACATTGAAAAAAATTCACTATGGGTGAAATGGGTTCATGTAATGTATCTAAAAGGGGAAAATGTATGGAATTACAGACCACACAAGAGGGACTCACATTTGTTTAAAAAACTAACCTTGTTCCGTGATGAACTAATCACCAAATGCGGAGGAATTGAGATGACCATTGTTGCTTTACAACATTGCATGTTGAATGGGAAATTGTGTACAGGGAAGCTATATGAGCTGCTGCATGACAAGCGAACTCAGCCCCCTTGGGTAAGATTAATTTGGAAAAAATGCATCCCACCAAAATATGCATTTTTATCCTGGTTGATTTTCCGAAAAAGGCTGAATACAAAAGATAAGTCGGCCTATATGGACATTGATAATAGCTGTGGTCTGTGTGAAAATTATTCTGAGTCAACGAAACATCTTTTCTTTCAATGTGATATTGCTGCAACAGTTTGGACAGGAGTTTGCCAATGGTTGGGTATATCAAGGAGTATGTCTACACTATCACGTTCAGTTAGGATTATTGTACACTTTTACTGAGGCACCAGAATGAAGAATACGACACTTAAATTGGCATTTGTGACTACCCTTTACAATATCTGGAAATACAGAAACAGGAGGCTTTTTGAGGGGAAGAATTGTAGTGTAAATGATATAGTTACTAAAATCCAGATTTCAGTTTGTAGCATTTTGTATAGATTCTTCCCACACCAGTTACTAGTACTATAGTACTGATTAGCTGAATTTTGCATTGAACTCTGTATATGGTAGCTATTGGGCAAGTAGTGTTTCTGGACAAGTAGGATGGCTCTAGCTGGTGAAAGTTGATACCTCTGGTGTGGTCGGATTTGTTGAACAGTGTGATTTTGGAAGTGTGCCCAACTCCTTCTTCAACACGGCATGGGCGTGTAAGTTTCTGCCTAAGGGAAGGGATGTGTAAAAATGGTGAAGTGAAGGATGCCCCTCTCCATGGAGGTGACGTCATTTTGTGGTGGGGAGTGAAGGTGTGTGTGACTTTATGAGAGAGGAGATTTGTCCTACATGGGCTGCATTTATTGACAATTAATGGTGGAACACGGGCTGCATGTATGTCAAAATGCTGGTGGGACACGGGCTGGTGATGCCATGCACGACTGCATGGGGGATCGGTGATGGTGTGATGCTTTTGAGATGTGCCCATATGAGCTTCAATTATGAGGGTAGTGCTAGTGAGTAAGTTAATGCTGGCATTCAATTTGTTGGTGGAGGTGTTGTGTTGAGTTTGTGCCCAATGTGAGAGGTGTGGCGTGAACAGTGGCTAATGGTCCAAAACACGCCCATTTGGAGTTATGTGAACGGCATCGTTTTGGTGAGAAAGTTGGCGTACTTGAGCCCAAACACGGTGTGACCGTGTCCAACTGCTGTCTCACACGGCATGGTCGAGTCACCTATCTTGGAGGTGACGTCGTTTTTTGGCTTATGACCGGGTGTGGGAGATTAAATGAGATGGGTTCATGGCTGTCAAACATGGCATGAGATTTGGTCACGGGTAGATGAGTGTTCTGAGCGTGCATATGTGATTGTCCCATGGATGTGACGTCGTTTTGCTGGCAAGGAGTGGAGTCGTGTGGGTCTTCACGTGAGAGGGGTGCACGAGCTTCACAGCGGCATCGTATGGATGAACACGTCATCGTATTGGGGCCCAGCTCCCGTATACAGCTGTTGGTTCTATTGGAAACGATGTCGTCTTCACGGGTGGAGTGTGACCGCGATTTTACGTAAGTGGAATTTGGGTTCACGTGATGCATGTAATCTGGGCTTGTGCATGAACACGACGTCGGTTTGGAGGAATGGAAATGACGTTGTATTGTTGAAGGTGTGTCACCGCGTGCGGGGCCCCACGTGAGAAGGGGTTCACTTGTTACATGAAGTATGACCCTGGGTACACAGACAACGTCGGTTTGGTAGAGGGAGACACCGTATAGGTGAGTACGACGACGTATGGGAGTTCAGCTTGTGTAAACTATTGCTTACCTCTCTTGGAAGCGACATCGTATGAAGGGCGGCGTGTGAATGGGAGTGGGACTTTACGTAAATGAATTCACTGGGTTCACGTGATGTATGCAATTTAATTATGGACAGAGACGACGTCGGTTTGGTGAGAGTGTGGTAGGAGCCGTGCCCGAATCCAAGCCAAACACGGGGTGGCCGTGTAGTCTATGTGAGGGGCTCACGTAATGCAAGCATGATGGTCCAGTGCACAGAGTCGACACTGGTTTGAGCTGGTGAACATGGTCTGGCGTGTCTATGAGCACGGTATGGTCGTGTTGTTCTTATGGGAGGTGACATCGTTTTGGCCTCATGGGATGCATGATATCGGTCTAGGGCACATAGACGACGTCGATTTGTTTTGGAGTTTAGCTCTTGTACCTATGCCTCGTTTCTCTGGGAGGCGATGTCGTTTTGGCTGGGGACGTACGACCGTGCATGGGGCTTTACGCGAAAGGGGCTTCACTAGTGCAGTGGACGATGCCGTATTAGAGCAGACGACATCGCATTACTGTGTGAGCGGGAACCTGGAAGTGACGTTGGTTTGCTTGTGGGGTGTTCTGGATAAACTGGAGACGACTTTCTGGATAAGAATCGAGCATGGTGTGGGCGTGCCAAAAACCGGCCGTGTAGTCTGTGGTCCCATTTTGTAGTGCTTGCGACGCCGTTTTGGGTGAGACCGGCTGGTGATCTGGCTTGAGTTAACACGGGGTGGACGTTCTGCCAAGTGCAATTGAACATGGGCGTGTACACTCCAGTCCCTCGGGTGGCATAGGCGACGTTGTTTCGGGTGAAGGCAGCAGTTGATCTGATGCAGCAGAGCATAGTGTGATTGTGCAAATAAACTTCTGAACATAGCCTGGGCGTGTAATGGTCTGTCCAACTTTAGGGAGTATAGTGTTTTGTCCAACTTGTAGGCTTTTTGCCAAAGGACCCATTTTTACTAATGATCTGGTACTAAAGCCCAATTAGATTAATGTTTCAAATTTTGTATAGGATATAAGATAGGGTAGGGAAATGTTAGTATTTTGAGCTGAATGTAATATGTATAGGAATGGATATATATATATATAAATAAAATAAAATAAAAAAAAAAAGATGAAAGAAAAGAAAGGAAAAAAGAAAAAAAAAGAGAAAAGAAAAAAAAAGAAAAAAAAAATATATATATATATATAAATGCTATTCTTCATTCTAAGTTGGCACGGTTGGACTGCTTCGTGTAGAGATCATTTTGAAGAGAAGAAGAGATATGCTTCTGACAAATACAATAGGTAAATTAGATAGAAGCCAATAACTTTTTGTACAGCTTATTCCCATAGAGATTTTAGACTTTTATGTAAAATGGGATTGATTTGGTTTTGGATAATAGTTTGTGAACAGGAGGGGGTAAATTAGATATGAGCTTATGGCTTTTTGTATAGGCTACACCCACAGAGATTTTAGACTGGTAGGTAAATGGGTTTTGTTTGGTTTTGAATGCCCATCCTACTTGGGTAATGAATGTTATGAGAGACATAGGGACTAAAGATCTGTGCTTTGTAAAGCATTTTGGTATAGAATACACATTTACTTAAAAAAAAAAAAAAAAAAAGAAGTTGTTTGAATGAATAGAACTTTGAAAAGGACACAAACTCATCAGAAAGAAAAGGCTGTTGAAAAAGAAAAAGCAACCAAATAACAACAAAAGCTGTGCATTGAAGATGAAGCAGCTCATCTGGGGATGGAGAAAGACTGAAAAAGTGAACATTGAATGATTTGTGTATATTATTCTTTATGCATGTTATGTTCTGGTTATGGTCAAGCCTCACTTCCCATCAATATTCAATATTTCTATGATGGGTTCTCTACTGACTCATCCTCTCACCTATGCAAGAAAATCCCAAGTCTTCGAAATCGATTCACCAAATCCCTTCCGACCAGTGCCCCATAGCCTCATCTTTCAAGATCCCATGTGGATTATAAAATGTGTATACGTAAAATTTATATAAAAATAAAGAATTTATTAAAATTCTATAGTTTTGATAAAGATACAGTTTTAATACAGTAAATAAGTCTTGAGAGCCAAATAGATATATTAGCCAAGAATTTTAAAAATATAAACGAATCGAGTGACTCATTTCGAATTCGAGCCGAATATTAATAAGTTAAAATTTAATTTATTTAATAAATAAATTAAAATTTAATTTATTTAACAAATAAGTTAAGCTTTTATCGATTTTTTATCGAATTAAATATTGAATAATTATAGAAAAATTTATACTTTACAATTTAAAAAATTTTTAATTTGAAAATAATAAATTAAAAAAAATTAATTTTTTGTAATTTTAATTTAAAAATAATAATTTTAATATTAAATAAATTTTAATTAAATAATTATATTTACAAATTAATTTATAAATATAAATTTTATTTATTTATTAAATAAATTTAAAAATCAAATTCAAACTTAATTTATTAAAAAAAGAAATGAAATTTAGCTTAAAAGAGGTGAGGAAAAATTTGCCATCGGCAATGTGAGTGTTATAAGCAACAATGCAAACAGCTGATCTGAAAATGGGTCCACTAGTTCCAAAGTATAGAACTAGAAAGAAACGGTATGGTTTAGGCTATCTTACGCCATGCAACTATTAAGTGTAAATCACCGATCACTAAATAATTATAAAAATATTACTTCAATTTAATATTAAATATAATTATTAAATTAGTATAAATTAATTTTTTAACTCAAATAGATGCTTTACTATTTATATGACGAAATGTAGGTCCACTAATTTTTTATTTTTAATATAAATTTATTAATTTAAATATTAAAATTATTATTTATTATTTAATATAATTTATTTTTATTTTTATAATAATTATTATTTTATGTTGAAATTAATATTTTTAAAATAAAAAAAATAGATAAATTAATGTTTATTTTTTAATAAAAATTAGATAATGAATATTTATATTTTTTAATTAAAAAATTAAAATTTTAGGTAATAAAAATTAAATTAAAATAAAATATATAACAAAATACTAAATATAAAATAAGATACATTAATCATTAATTTAAAACAAAATATATTTATAAATAAATTATATTAAAAATATATTATAAATATTATATCATAATAAAATTTACTTAGTAATAAATTTATAAAATATTTATATTAAATTTATAATAATAAATTAAAAATAAAATGATGATAAAAAATATTTTTATTTAGAGAGAGAGAGAGAGAGAAGTACACAAGGCAAGAGAGAGAGAGAGAGAGAAGTACACAAGGCAAGGCAATGAATGGAAAGAGCATAGTCATAGTCATATTGACAAATCAATAATTAGGTGCTCAAAGAGAAGTCTGATTTGATTGATGACTGTGTATTTCCAGTTCCCATTTTTTCAACTTGGAATTTGCTTGTCATTGTGCATTCATCTTCTTCTTCTTCTGCGAATCCTTCTTATTTTGCACTTTCTTCTATGTAGCATTTCATTTTTATTTATTTATTTTTTTCATTTTGAAGCAACACAAATTCAATAGATAAGTAATGAGATTCAATTTAGAGATATTAGAAATTGGAGCAAATAATCAAAGTCGAACCCAATTTTATATATATATATATATAATTCCAATGGCTATAATAAAATCATTGTACATAAAATAATTTTATTAGTTTAGTGTTTTAATTTTTTGAAAGAGAGGTTAGGTTAGGAGATATGAAAATGGAGTCAGTGCTGCTGAAAAAACATGCCTCCTGTAGCAGCAGGAGCCTCAAAGAAAAAGCCTAAAATTCTTTATGAAGTGCCCAAGGAACACAAGATCTCTGTACCAATCCTTCTACAACAACTATATGATAGTGATATGACCTTAGAGAGATGGGAGGGCTCCCTGCCCACTGCACCCTTCTGTTTTTTCTCTTCCATTTCTCTATCTCTCACATCCTTTTCTTTTCACTAGGTGATGGAATTTGAGCATCCCAATGTAATGACAAAAAGCTCATAGCTGTGGAGACTGGCAGCTGAATCTGTAGCAGCTTCTTTGAAAGACACAAAAGATTTGCTTTTTTCTTTTTTCCTTCTTTCTTTCACCATCCAATTCCATTCTTGTTCCTTCCCCTTCAAAAAGTTAAAGCTTTTTTTTTTTGTGGGGTTGTTTTTTTAATATCAGATCTTTCTTTCTTTTGCAAGTTACTGTTACTCTGTTTCTCTTCCTTTATAAAGCCTAAAAGCCAGCTTCCTTATTCATCATCAAGCTTTATCTCTTTCTGGGTTGTTGGCTTTTTGACTGAATCTAGACTTTTTTTATGCTTGTGAATATGGGTTTGACTAGGAGATCTGGATGGATGAATAGTTTCAGCAAGAAGCAATGCAAGAGCCTGTTTTGGAGAGTGAAAGCAGCAGTGAAGAAGGCTGTGAAGAATGGAAGCAAACAGCAAGTTAATTTCCAATATGATCCTTGTAGTTATGCTCTCAATTTTGATGATGGCTGCTGCCATTTTAGTGGAGGAAGAAGATATGAAGTGAAACATGGAAAGAGTCAGGATGGGAATAGGATTATATGGGTTTATGTTCTGTGGGCAGAATCTTGAGGGATGGAATGAATATTGGTTTTTATTTATTTGCTATTTATGTTTTTTGCTCTTATGGGATATTTTGGTAGCATTAATTGTTAAAATCTATTTCATTGTAGGGTTTGTTGGGTTTCAATTGGTAAAGAAGAGCAGGAAAAGACGTGTCCCCTTCTAATTTCTCTTCTCATTTTTTCAAAGTTCAATCAATGTAGAAGTGGGTATAAGAGTGCCCCAAAGGCCTAAATCACCAGCTTGTAGCTGGGACAAATGCATTCATATCAGTGCAAGAGTTGGTATCATACCCTTTTATTAAGTGGCCGTGGAAGTGCTGCATACTGGTCTAGCAGAAACTCTGCACTCTGCAGCATTAAATGGACAATGGGGCCATATTTCATAAGATGCACCTCTAATCTTGCATACCCAACTCTAATTATTTAGCAGCTTGGAACTGCTGGGCGTCTTCCTGTCCAATACTTTGGTTCGATTTGGCAAACACCGAGAAGCTCCCCTGTTCTTGATCCCTTGGAAATTTTCCAGCAGCTCCACTGTCTTGGAGTTTCATGCAAGGCCAAATCCTTTTATGTTATTTCCATTGAGACCTTCCCTTTTGCTGATCCATCTTGTTGGGACCATTTTGTGATGCTATAGTTATCAAATCTACTACAGCCATAGACCAAAATGCATAAACTTAAGAAATATTATGATAATTAGCATTTAATTCACTTGTGCTATTTCCATCTATTCCCAGACAATGTCACTTTAACATGCACGGTTAGGCTATTTAACACTTTTAAGAAGTAAGCAAACTAACATCATCCAACAAATAACTACCTAACGAGTCATCTAATCACAATACACGATGGGATGATTCCATCCAACTCTGTTCATTCTAGGACGATCCAAATCTTCCACGACACCACATAGCTTTTCAAACTGAGGGGTCTTCAAGCCTGGCAGTTGATAGATTGTTTATTCGAGGATAAGCAGCTTTCTCGTCAAGTTGATTCTGAGCCCATATCAGCATTTTTAACAAGCTTGGAAGCTTTGGATCTGCAGTATGCCGTATTAGAAAACTCTTGATAAATACATAGATATAAAGATGATCTAGTCAACAGGCCCTCTCAAATAAAAACAAAAAACAAGATTGTAGCAGAACACAAGAAAACATTCAAGGATCAGATATCAAATGCGCTCTACTATTACAGGTAAATCATTTTAGAGTTTGCCAAATATTGTCAAAGAGAATACTACAAATTAATTATCTGTGTGAGCCAAAATATAGTTGTCAATCTCCCAAAAGCTCTTTTCATTCATGTTCAAATTAATTATTAATTGCCAAGGTTATATGTAGAAGGAAGTTCTTTCCTCAGCCACAGGCAAAATTCTGCAACTCAGATATCTAGAATAGCTGAAACACAGTTCCAGTTTATGCTTCCAAGCTTATAGCCTTAGACAGTCTTAAGAGTCAACCAAGTGTTGCTTCTTTTCACATTCTCCTACTGCTGAAATATAAAACTTTAGATGCTTCAAATATGTTACAGCAGGGTATTCCAGCTTGATACTCCATGAGGAGCTTAACATTTTCTTAAAATGAAGATCATCAGTAAATTCTAAGACAAGAGTTAAATTCAATAGTTGTCCCCAGTAAAATATCAAAACTATTAAAAACAACAGACACACTTACCTTTTTCATGACTCTGGCTAGTTAGGATGGCTGCATTTACTTCACTCGCTGTCTTCAGGCGTTGTGAAATGTCCAGAAGTTCTCCAACAGGGCAATTGGTGACATCTTCAAAAGCCAGCAGGGCAACAGTCCTCTCCAATTCTTCTAAGAAACTCTGCTGCAGAAAACTTCAACTTTTGTCAGAGACATGTGTAGTCATTATGGATGCAGTTTACTGCTGAATATGGTCACATGAATCAATTCACTAAAACAATATTGTTCTTTGGCTTTGAGCATTAAACCAAATGTGAACAATAATAAACCGCAAAATGAATATGTTTAAATCATATTCAGATTAAAAAAAGGCCAGAGGGAATTTGATGACAAACTTAAAATGCAAATAAAGTAGGCATGACAATGTTACAATCCAGAATTACATTTTCTTCACCCCTGGGTGCAATTTCCTCCTGGGCAAACTCCAAAGCCTCTTCCACTTTTCCATTTCGAATCAATTCTATCAACCGCTGCTGTTGGAGATGGAAAAAAAGTTGGGGATTTGTATCCAGTATCTGCAAACAAAATTTCACATAAAGAAAATCTACATAAAAGGAATGTTAACATGTGACTATTGCAAAAGGCAAGACAATTATAGAGCAATATTTAAAGCTCTACAATGATGACTAGAAGATGATCCTACATATGAGAAGTACTTGTATTTCTAAAATTTCCGTAGCCAACAAATGTATAAGCAATACATTTTTTTCCCAAATTTTCTTAATCAAGCAACAGTTTATAGGTAGTACAAGCACATGTACTTTGTCAATGACCATCTACAAGAGTTGGATATGAGATCCTAATAATTGGCCTAACTGGGAATGCAGTGACACAGCTTGTAGGTCTTGTGGCTTATTCTTCTACCACATAAACCATGTACAAGAAACATCCATAATTCCCCCCTGAACATATATATATATATACACACCCTGGATTCAAATTATTTTAGCATACATAATCATAGATTTATTGCATAGTTTATGAAACTATAATATCAGAATGGTATTAATATCATAAACCATTACGATCAGGCCAAAGTGTTAATTTTGCATAAATTGGTGTTAAGTGAACAAGCAACATGGCTGCTAAAGCAAAATTAAAAGGTAATACACACATAACCACATATCCACACTCCACAGTGTTAGGGTCCCAGGTTATGGATCACATCACAGAACAATGGGTAGGGAAGTAGCTTGTTGAAGAGAGCTCTTAACACCTTAGACTCATTGATGAGGAGTTTTACTTCTCATATGTGTTTGTAATTAATTTGCTTGCCCCATTACTCATGAATTAACCCCATGTATGTAATGGAGTTTCTACAATAGAATAAGAATTCCTAATAAAATAAAAGTTCTTCAGTACTTGATAATAACCAGAAAGTTTATCCTAATCTAAATAATGATGAAGATTGGTACTACAAAATTTTATTCTAATCTAAACAATAATAAAGATTAACAATAATTAGATCAAGGCTTCATTTGATATGATTCATTTTGTAAGAGAAGAATTCAAATGAATTCTTATGAAATCATGTATGATTTCTACTTCTTTGAAAATGAAAATTTTCTAAGTTAGAAAGAATTGAATTCATTCATTTCAAACAAGTTAATTGATAAAAAAGAAATGAATTGAATTAAATTCTTGTAATTTTTTTTTATTCCAGACGGGGTAATTGATTCTGAAAAGATTCTTCAATATTTGGACTCTTTGGAAGAATGGATTTGGTCTAGCCAGCATCATAAAAATGACTTGCTAAAGTGGTCTCTTTAATGCTCATGTAGAAGAAGAGTTTATAAAGACATCCATGATTGAAAAAAGCAAACAGAAGAAGCCCTTAAAATCACTAAAAAAATTAACAAAATAAAGAAAGTAGCAAGCCAAATAAGATCATCACAAAAGTGTTTTACTAGACACGGAAAAATGGTAGTCAAGATAAGATTTGCCACATAACAACACATCCTACCTCAGGATTTAAATCATTAACTTTATCAATTGCATCCTCCACATTTCCAGACTGTACTGCCTTCTTAACAGCCATGCGATCTGTGATTGTTGCAAGATCGATATCTGCTATTGGTTAATAAGGAAAATGAAAATCACAAAATTTTCTGCCATATATAAACCCATCAATGAACAAAGCGCATTAGAGACCAGTAATAGGAAACTGCTACTATGAATAACTAAGGATCTAAGGATACGTTCAGTTCCAGACTCCATCCGGAATTTCTCAGCAGCATCAACATAACCCTCAGTGACAAGAAAGTTCATTACCAATTTATTCATGTCACTTTTCCTAAGCTTCACATTATTGAGCTTCTTCTCCCACTCTTTTCTTGTAATTACCTTTTTGGATGTAGCCTGTGCACAATTCTATATTATGAATTTACTCTGGACATATCCGGGCATTAAGGTCCAAAACATTTTACACCATCACGTCTATAATATCTAATTTTCAAAATAAGTCAACTTGGTGTGGATGCAAAATCTCATATGTTGCAGTTCAAATATTCACACTAAAAAATAAAAGAGAAACCCAGAGAAACCTGTCCTTAAAGCACCCAACTGGATCAAAGTTAAGAGAAAGATAAGCTCAAAGCTCAATTCCTCCAAATGCTCATTTAGCTAGTTTGTTAATTTCCATCGAATAAATTCTTTTTATACATCAAAATTTTACTGCCAATGAAGTACATACCACACCACTCAATAACATTTATCAAAATGTAATGAACCAACCCCTACCTAATTAGTATAACCATTTATAAGAGTTAATAAGTCAAAACAAAATCTACAAACCTGAACAATCAGTTCCATTCCATTAATAAAAGCATTAAATTAAAAAATTCACTTACACTACAAACGTAAACATCATGAATCAGTATGAATCACTTTAAACCCATGAAGAAAGTCCAGTTAACACCAAAAAAAAAAAAAAGAACAATAACAATTTACCATTGCCTCGAACTCTGCAAGCTGACGAATTACAATCCAGAACAGTGACATCAGTGCACGA
>CAOGCB010294169.1:0-10469 GCA_948266635.1 Cnidoscolus chayamansa
ATGTAAGATATAAGAGGAGAATAAATGTTTTTTTTTCTATTTTTACATTTGTGAATTTTTAAAGAACTTATCTTATTTATTGATTTTATATGATCTAATATTTCTATAAGTTCTATTGATTTTACCCCGGCTCGATTGGTGGTGTGGCAAATTACGGTGGCCCAGTAATAAGCAAGTGGTATGCCGAGGACTCAGTGCATACAAGGGGTCCACCCACATAGGTGAAACCCCCCACCCTGCTGCTGCCGAGAATCGAACCCGTGAACATTAGTCCAAACTGCCATTTGCATTACCACTAGATTAAGCCCGTTGTTTTATTTTAAGTCAGTTGTTAGTCCTTAAATTTTGAGAAAAAAGCTTTTTTCTTAATCATATTTACATTTCCACAAGATACTCATACCTTATATCAAATGTATGTAATTAATAAAAAAATAATTTCAAATTATAATTACTTAGCCACTGAATAATTAATGATATTAATTAATGTATTAATTTTACTAAATAAAAAATTAGATAATGAATTTTTATATAAAATTATGATAGAATAATTATAATGAAATTTACATAAAAAAATAAAATAATCAAAACTAATTTTCTTCAATTTTAGATAAATTTTAAAATTTTATATTAATTATAATTAAAATTAATTAAAAATAAATAAATTACAAATGAAAAAAATTATTTTATTTTAAAAAATAAATAAAAATGGTATGTTTGTGTTTTCGGTTATTTAGAAAAGGATTGGGGTTGGCAAAAATGAGTGATAGTTGAGAACTTGGTTGGAAGGAGCATTAAAACGGCAGAGTCACGTTAAAAATGTTATATCTTCAAAAAACAAAACGACACCAATGACAACATTACAGCACAATCGGATTGGTTTTTCATTGCAGAAATCAAACAAAAACCTGGAAAGCAGAAGATGCTGTCCCGAAAACAAAGCCTTTTGGGAAGCTTCTTCTTGTAATATTCTCCGATAAGCATGTCCGGATCTCCACCACCACCACCACAACCACCACTAGAATAACCAAACCAATGCCTCTTCTCATCATCACCGGCCTGGTGGAAATCAATAAGAGAGAGATAATGGTTTCTGAACGTAGATGGAGAAAGAAAAAGAAAAGGAGAATAGGGTTCTTTGATTTCTAGGAGAGAAAGAGAATATATATAATAAAAATCTGTAGTGAGACTAAGACTGGTTTGGATTTATATAGAAGAAATTATATTATATTTCATTAGTTGAGTATTGAAGGCAAAGTGTGAAAAAGGGTTGTATCCATAAAATGATAAAAATATGACGGCGACTGTGGTGGGGTGGTGGAGGTGGAGGTGGTGGTGGTGATGGCAACTGAAATTTGAAAAAAGGGGATCGAATTCACACCTATATATAGCATTAACTCTGTGTTTTGGACAGCGTGTAAAGTAAGATCCGATAATGGAAGTTTTATTGCTCTCTCCGCGCTTCTTTGGTACCGGTTGATAATCTCTGATCTTAAGGGCCCTCTTCGTTTTGGTCCGACAGTATAAGAGGATAGATAAACTACGGTATATGATAGCATTTTAGATGGAAGGTCCAGGGATTCAGTACGCACAAGGAGTCCACCCAGAAAATGAAACTATCACACTTCTGCTATCAAAACTCGAATCTTGACTTTTTAGTACTAACTCTGTCATCCGAATACCAACCGTATTAAACCCGTGTGCTCTCGACACACTTCTTAGTTTGAAAAAGGGGAAGCCCATCTAAGCATTCGCTCTGGTTCCATAGGATGTGAGACGATAGATCATCATATGCACTGTCTTTTTAAGTAGTAGATTCATTCACAAAAAAATATACGTAAAATATGAAAATTATAATTAATGTCGAAATTTAAATAGTAATTTTTAATACCAATCGTGTTATATTTATACAGTCTCTCAACACGTTTCTTTAATCGTGATTTATTTCTCTGTAACTATCAGGTTGGAGTGTGGTACGCTCAAGCTGAGGGATTCAAACAAGGTTTTAAAGGAGTAGGAGCTTTTCCTGAAAAATATTTTCTAAAATTATTCAAAATGCTTTTAAATTTACTTTATTCTTTCTTTTCAATAATAATTTTATTTTTTTTAAATAAATTTTGATAATTTTTGTTGGCCACAGCTTATTATATTCTCATTCTTTAATTCTCTATTCCCTTTCTCACTTATCTCACTCGCCCCCTCACCACGTGTGTACTAGTCATCCATTATCCCTAGAAAATGCTCCATACACGTACAAATATAATATTATAAATAAATAAATTTATTTTTAAATTATTTAAAGATAAAAATTTAACAGTATAAGTTTGAAATTAATTTTTATATTTATTTAATAAATGAGTAAAATTTAAAATTATAAATATTCAATTTATTAAAATTCAATAATTAATATAAATTCATAAATTAATTTATTAATATAATTATTTAATTAAAATTATTTAATATTAAAATTATTATTTTTAAAAATTTTTATAAAATTTATTATTTTTAAATTAAAAATTTTAAAAATATTTAATATTTAACTCAATAAAAATTTAATAAAAATTCAATTCACTTATTAAATAAATTAAATTTAAATTTATATATATTCCATTCAAACTTAAAAAAATTTCAATAAATTAAATTTAAATTGCGGTGAGCGGTGACTATACGAAAGCGCGTGGGTTGTCCGCATCAAAAGAGCAGTAGCACACGACAGTAGGCCCTGTTTCGACGCTAACGAATGGTGTGCCCATACTCCATGCATGTGTCTCATCGATGAAATAAAAATAAAATAAAATAACCTAAAATTTTTTAAATAAATACTACATAATAAAATATATTTTTTTTAAATTAAAATTAAACTTTCCTTCCCTTTATTATTATATAAGAAATGTAATTTTAGTGGGGTACCATAATCACTTTATATTTTATTAAAAATTTAACATAATATTTTATACAAGACCTATTAAAATATTTTTTAATTTATTTACTGTGTTTGCGACTTCATATATTCTCTGTTTATTTTTTTAATGAACCAAAACGACGTCATTTTAGTTTAAAATTTTAAATATTAAAACGACGCCATTTTGATTTAAAAAAAATTAAAAAATAAAGTCCAAAATGACATCGTTTTGATTAAAAAAATTAAAAATAAAAACTAAAACGATACCATTTTGATTAAAAAAAAAACCCTAAAATGACGTCGTTTTGGTTTAAAAGACTAAAACGACGCCGTTTTTGTTTAAAAATTAAAAAATAAATCCTAAAATGACGTCGTTTTGGTTTAGAAAATTTTAAAGACCAAAACGACGTATTTTAATTTAAAATTAAAAAAAATTAAAGATAAAAACCATGTAATTTTGAATTGAATTAAAAAAAAAAAAAAAAAAACAACTTAAACTATTAAGCTTTTTTTGGGTGGCCGGGGGCACGGGCCCAGTCTGGCCCTGGGTCCGCCCTATATATATATATATATAAATTTGATTTTAAAAAATATAAAAATATTTTATTTTATAAAAATTAATTTAAATAAAAATTGAGTATTGAAATTAACCAAGTTGGAAATTCTTTAGGAAGATTCGTGAATATGACTTTTGCATTATGAGAAATCCACTAAGCAACAACTACCTTTCCCACAATTCATCGTCAAAGTTTTCCAAAAGTATCCGTTGTTACGATCAGATGTTGGATTTCCTCTGTATAAATAAAAAAATAAGAAAAGACAAAACCGTAAACAATAGAAATTATATTAATTAATTAATTAATTTCATTTTCATCTTAAATATTTAGAGAAAGGCAACATTAATTAATAATTAATATCATGATAAGGCTCTAAATTCTTTATTTTTTTATTGATAAAATCTCATTTTTTTAATTAATTGGAAATATAATATTTTGAATAAATTTCATTCCTTCTAGAAATCTCTACTAATTGTACATATTTTCAAACAATGCAATCCTCCTTACAAAGGCATCATTTTTTTAATAATATATTTTTAAAAATTAAAAATTTTTAAATTAATTAAATAAATTTTATTTTAATGTTTTTAATTTTTGAGATGTCAATAGCTTGATCTTTAGGGAGAGTCGACCAATCCCATGTATTGTCTTCTTTCATGCCATTCCTCCTTGTTTACCTATTGCATGTTCTTGAGACTTTCTGTTTTGTTTATGCTTTTTGTTGTGCTATTTCTTTTTCGTTGACTGCTAATCTTTTTTCGATGCGAAATTATTATAAGAGTGGGGGCGGACGTAGAAGGGGGCCGGTCTTAATATGAGCTCCCGACGATTGAAAAAAATTTAGAGTAGTGTCTGTCATGGGCGAACACAGGAAAGTTAGTATTGATATGTGGTTCCGCAATTGAAAAAAGTTTAAAATAGTAATGCCCTATGATTATAATATAATAATATCTAATCAGAGCTGCGGTCATGCGTTCGCCGTTAATAAAAGTGGTCAAATCGAATATATTCAAAATATCCGTTGTCACTGTAAAAGTTGACGATCTTTTTTTAATATAAACATTTTCATGCTCATGTAAGCAAAGACTTTGAAATTAATAAAAGAATATTTGTTGGATTACAAGATATTTCGTTAAGCTAGAAAACATGATTGGATTTATTTTTATTGGTCTAAAATAATTAAAAGATAAAAAATTTAATATAATAATTTAATTAATATTAATCCTTTTTTGGTATTTATTATTATTATTATTATTATTATTTTGGTTTGCTGTAGTCTATGTAATAGAAATTTAGTGGGAATCTCTCTTACATAGACATCATTTGACTTCCAAATTAATTAGTTATTATACAATGGTGGGAAACGACGTCGTTATAGCTTTTACATATCTTTTTACTTAGTATTGGATATTATTACAATAAAAAAACGTTAAATAATAAATCATAATTATTTAATATTTTATATTAAAAAAATATATAACTCATTTTATAATTAAAAAATATATTAAAATAAATATAACATTTAAATAATATAAAAATAAAAAATTATGTTATATATATTATATTTAGTTCAATAATAAATAAATATAAGAAAAAAAAAAAAAAAAAACCTAAATGGGAGCTGTAGGCCTGTAGCAATGCGAGTATCATCAGCACAGCGGTAGTCAGGGTTAAGCGAGAAGCAAGTGGTAGAAAATGGAGAAAGAAGAAGACGACCCACCTGTCGCCGTTGAAATAGGCCAAACTGCGCAACAATCTCACCCCTACTTTCAATCCGATTCAAAACGACCTCAAAATGATGACGTTTCGGTTGGGGTGACCGTCATCACGGGTTATCTCGGTGCTGGCAAATCCACTGTAAAATCCTTGTCCCTTACTCTCCAATAATTCAGAAAAATAAGGAAGCAATAGAACACAAGATGTGCCTTGCACTATCATTGGTTCTATTGCTCAGACCGTGTGTAGTTATCGACTGCTTTTGTAGCTTTTCTTCTGCTTGAAGAAGAACATGAGGTATAATTTAATGGGTTCGATTTCTTTGTGCCAAATTTTAGCTCAAGCATTTATGGTGCAATTCTTGAATTACCCAGTTGCTAAAGGATTGATATATTGTTGGTCTGCTTCTTGTTTAGTGGATTTTATAGCTAGAATTTGAAGTGATTTGTGATGAAGATAGTTCAATATTCATCCTCTATGAGGATCTAGATATAATGTGAGTGGACATTTTTTTGCCCAATTGCTAAATCACCTTTGGGTTTCGTGCTTTAGCTTGTCAACCATATCTTGAATTCTCAACACGGAAAGAGGATTGCTGTCATTTTAAACGAGTTTGGAGAAGAGATTGGAGTTGAAAGGGCAATGATAAATGAAGGAGAAGGGGGTGCACTTGTTGAAGAATGGGTTGAGCTGGCAAATGGGTGTATTTGTTGCACAGTTAAGCATAGTCTAGTTCAAGCACTGGAGCAACTTGTACAGATGAAGGAAAGGTGCTGTGCTGCTTCTGTAAATTTTATCTTGAAACATGCATTACTTTTAGAGAGGACACTTGCTAGATTAGTTTGTTGAAATGGGAAGATTTTTTGACGTTTCTGAAATCTGATTTTGTCATTGTTTTCATATTTTTCATCATTATTGCTATAGACAATATACAGAACATACTTCTGAAAAGGTTAAAGCTGCATGCACCTTTAATGGGACAATTTATCTTTTCCTCTAATTCTAAGACTATCACTCAGTAGTCAGTAGCCAATTTAGTAACAAGTAGATAGTTTACCAAGAATATCCTTTAACGATTAAATGCTGAAGATTAGTAGAAATAATTGACATTTGGTGATATATTGTTTTGTTTGCAGTAGACTTGATCATATAATAATTGAGACCACAGGCTTAGCAAATCCTGCTCCTCTTGCTTCTATTCTTTGGTTGGATGATCAGCTGGAATCATCTGTCAAGCTTGATTCTATAATCACCGTAAGTCTTGCACTCCTATTCAGTTCTTCTTGATATTTAGGAGTTCTAGTCACTTTTCTCTATGATACATAGTTAGGGACTTCAGGCTTTACTTTTTGTTTTCCAGCTTTTTCTGGTATCCAAATTGTTGTGATCATTCCTAGCAGTCAGTCACTTTCTCATATCGACAGTTCTCAAAGCAATTTTTGATGTAAGATGGTACACAAAATAGGACACAGGAGATTTAATCATTTGATACGTATAACCTCCAATGTCTTTAACTCTACCCTTATTTTTCTTCAATACTTTCTTTGCAGAATATTAATGGCTTTTTTTCAGTAACATGCATTTAGAATACATTTTCATTTGTTGGAGATGCTTATTCTGTTTTTGTTTGTTTGAAAGAACAAAGAAAAAGAGAAATAAGGACAGAAAGTAAAGGATAATAGTGTAAGGCCCTAAGCTCTCGAGGCACTATTTTTCATGGAGTCATTATATGTTAGAGCAAGTCAAGTTACTATAATGTTTCCTCTTCAGTATATTTAACAAATTTCTGCTTGCACAGGTCGTGGATGCCAAAAATCTTCCCTTTCAGCTCAACAAGCATCGCGACTCATCTTCGTTTCCTGAAGCTTTTCTTCAAATAGCTTTTGCGGTAATTCTCATGATTAATAGTGCTGTGGATGGTACAAGTATTAGCAACACTGGTTGTTTTAAATATTTGATGATTATAAGCAACCTTTTCCAACTTAATAGGAAAAAAAGTTAATAGAATGCTTGGTTCAAAAAAAAAAAAAGACGGAGAAAAGGAATTCATGTATCCCAGCAGAAGTAGTTTGTGGGCTGAAGCCTCATTGATTTTGGATGAGTTGAGCTTGTCTGTGTACATGAATGTCTATATGTATTCCAGTATAATTTGTAATCATATAGACCAAATTTTTTTTTCCTTTTCTGTTTGTTATATTTCATATTAGATCCTTTTAAAATTTCTGTGGTCTTATTAGTTCTGTTGTTTCATGTAGGATGTTGTTGTTCTTAACAAGGTTGATTTGGTTTCTCCAGAGGGTTCTATGACCTTAGAGGAATTGGAGAAGGACATACATAACATTAACTCCCTTGCCAATATCATTCACTCTGTTAGGTGTGAAGTCGATTTGTCTAAAATATTGAACTGTCGAGCTTATGATGCAACTGTAAGTTACAGAAGATTTCACATGTCATCTCTACATTTTCTTGACATACACCTATCTTATTTGAAAAAATCTTTAACTTCTCTCTTCTTATATCATAGCATGTTACTCATTTGGAAGCATTGTTGGAGGAAAGCAAGTCGCTGTCTACCAGAGATCTTCATGATGGTGGTGTGCGAACTCTTTGCATTTGTGATTCACAGCAGGTTGATCTTGATAAGGTAGTCATAGAAATGGCTCATTCTTGTTGACAAAATTTGCTACTAATGGGTCCTTTAGTGTGAGAACTGTGCATTATTTGTCACATGAATTCTTCAAGAGTAGTCAGATGAATTGTCTTGCATCTGTTATTTATCTGCTGCTGATTTTTTTCTTTACAACTGCTTTGGTGGAGATTTTTTCATTTTTACACATTTTGCGTTAGGTTTTGTGTTCATCTCACAAGTCTGTATGTGCTGAAACAATAGTTGCTCAGCTGAACTGTATACCTTTGCATTTTGACACTATTTACTCGATCTTTCAATTAAAACTGCCTATTTGTTTTGATTTTCTTTGGAGTCTGTGCCTGGTTATGTATACATCGCTACAAGTCCAACAGCTTCAGTTAGATTTCTATCATCAATATAAAATATGAACTGTTGATCTTTTATGTACAATCTTGAAAGTAGTAGAAACACTAGAAAGCATTTGAAATTTGTAGGAAAACAATAAATGGTCCCAAGCCAGAGAGGGGGAGCATTGTGATAGGCTGTGATAGGTTGGCGGCCAACATAAAATTCAGTTGTTTCTCATAATGGGTCATAGTTTTTGGTTAAAGCTTTTAGTTATTGTTGTTGTTTCTGTTGCTTGCTTTACTGCTTCAGTTGAAGCTCACATTGTGGAACGAGTTTGGTGTCACCACAGGTTAGTTAATCATCCCAGTAAATTCAAGGACAATTGTTTGATAAGATAATATAATCCGGATAATCACTTCAATTTTTCACATTTTGCTTTTCAGCGTCATGTTAAAATATATTTGTTACTTTTGTTAGTTTTGCATTAATTAGAAGTACCTGTTTCTTGTCCAAGTGCATTTTATGGTGGCATACTTGTTTTGTTTGATAATCCTGGTGTGTCAACTATTCCAGGTTCGTTTATGGCTTGAGGAAATTCTATGGGATAAGAAAGATGGCATGGATGTATACCGGTGCAAAGGGGTTCTAAGGGTTCAGAACTCTGATGAACTACATACTTTGCAGGTAATGTTGCAAGCTAAAAGCTATCAGTTACATATTATGAGAAATTTACTCATGCATGCTGCAGCATCCATTACCTAAGAGACTGGATTTGCCAGTCTTGCGTCTCGCCTTTTTTTCTCCTATGTTGTATTTTTATTTTATTTTTACAGGATCTTTTGCTTTTTCTATTATTTTATAAGTAATAGACTAATAGTATCAGGAGGTTGATAGTGTGCTAGTAGGAAATATTATAATACCTGATGAAACCTTTGGGGTTAGAGATCAAAATTATGAATCTATAATGATTAGGGGCTTGGATTGCTATATAAACCTGCAACCTTTGGTATGAACGTGTCTTGTAATGCTAGTACACAGAGGTTTATTTGTCTTAGTTAAGCTGTTTCACCCAGCCATGTATATATTTTCTTCAAGCTGAAGTTAAAAAATGTCATATAGTACTTGGAAATAAATTTCATCAAATGTTTGGCAGGCTGTGAGGGAGATATATGACATTGTTCCAGCTCGTAAATGGAAAGGATCCGAAAATCAAATGAACAAGATAGTTTTTATAGGTAATATTTTACTAGCCCTTATCCATATGAGACCTTAGTTGTTCCTTTCAGGAAAGCTTTTTCTCTCGTCTTGTCTTTTCTTTTCTTTTCTGAAAAGAAAAAAAAAAAAACCTTTTCTATTTGTTTTGCAGGTCATAATCTAAATGAGGATGTTCTTTCTGATTCTTTTAAAGGTTGTGCAGTGACATCTTAGTTCTTGAACTTTCCAAACTAACAAATAGTCTGTTATAGTGGGTTCCAAGTCATCAAAATCTTGGAATTCATTGAGAGTTATGTTCTTGATTTTGTCTGGTCCATCAGATAAACTATAGAATATGATCTTTTTACATGAGCCTCCTCCTCCACTTCATGGGATTCAAACTTAAAGACCAGTTGGTGGAATTTGTGGGTTTTACTGCTTAGTTGGACATTGGCCCACCAGTGCCAGATGGGGCCAAGTATACAAATTGAGGCTTAACAACTGGATTCTGCTTTTTATCTTTTCATTATGTCAATATTAACATTCTTGAACATTAATCAAGAAAAAAGGGCCTGTGCGAATTCATGACAACTCGAAATGTTTGAAATTAAAACAAAAAAAAAAAAAGAAATTATTGTAATCCATTTTTCATTAGTTTTAATATGTTTTATAGAATACTGAAATATTAAATGTAAGTTTGAAGAAGTGCTTCAATGGTGTTTGGTACTGTTTAAGGGTTTACCTATTCTCAACATATCAATATCAGTTAGATTGACAGTCACATTCATAGATAGATCATCACCAACTGCTACTTTAATTATAAACACTATAATTTGAGAAGATTTCATAAAAAAAATTATATATAATTTATTATTTTTTATTAAAATGTGATAAAATATTTATTTAAAACTTTAATGACTAAATGCATAGATTAATTTAATATATAATTAATTAAGATTTTTATTAAACAAATATCATTTAATATAAATTGAGAGGTGAATTTATAATTAGATGGTTGTTTGGGTATTAAATAAGGAACCAACTTCTACTTCAACCAACATGATGTAATACTAACCTAACCTCCATTTGGCATCACTATTAATGTTAGTTAAATCATCAAATTTTC
>CAOGCB010294316.1:0-24018 GCA_948266635.1 Cnidoscolus chayamansa
TAATTTAAGGGACACTAATAGTGATTAATCTCTTTATACAATGCAGTCAATCAAGTTTCAGAGGGTAACCAATGCAGCTATTTCTGATATTACTTCGGTCAACAGCAAATTTTTCCACTATCATGTCACGGATTGCGCTAACTTTATAGCTAACAATCTCAATATAATAGCTCCTGATGAGAGTCCTAACACTGATGGAATACATTTTAGTGATACTAATGGCGTTAAAGCGACCAATAGCACAATTGGAACCGGTGATGATTGCATTTCTATTGGACAAGGAGTCACCGATGCCACCATCTCCAAAATCTTTTGTGGCCCAGGACACGGCCTTAGGTTAGATATATGAATTGCACCACATATATTTTATCTTAATTTATACATATACATAGGTTTTAGTTAGTTGATTAATTATTTATCTAATTTCTTTTCTTATTTTCACAGCATTGGTAGCCTTGGAAAGTATGAGAACGAACCACAAGTTAAGGGAATCACTGTGAGTAATTGTACATTGTTCAACACAACAAATGGTGTGAGGATCAAAACGTGGGCTGGCTCTCCCCCAAGTGTAGCTTCAAGCATTACTTTTGAGGATATTATTATGAAATCAGTGAATAATCCTATCATTATAGATCAAAAATATGGTTCTGGCAGCAGTGCAGAGGTAATCTATAAATAGATATTAATCAAATTAAAATGATATTCATTTATCCACCAATTTTATTAGCTCAATAAATTTACTGTTGAATCCCACATCGGAAAGGGATTAAAAATATGTACCCTATATAAGGTCTTGGGCAACCCTCACCCCTTGAGCTAGCTTTTGGGGTGAGTTAGGCCTAGGCCTGTTATTCTAACATGGTATCAGAAGCACCCATCCGATGTTGGGCCTCCCGTATATTTGGGCTAAGTTCCCGTTTACATTTCACGCTCCAGTTGGCCTGGGCGTGAGGGAGGTGTGTTGAATCCCACATCGGAAAGGGATTAAAAATATGTACCCTATATAAGGTCTTGGGCAACCCTCACCCCTTGAGCTAGCTTTTGGGGTGAGTTAGGCCTAAGCCTGTTATTCTAACAGAAGGAAACAACTCGACATACCTTGACCCAATTGTCATCTTATCTTTGTTCATAGCTCTTTTAGCTTCCTCAACGGAAACAAACTCTACATATGCCTCTCCAGTAGCTTTCCCATCTGGGCGGCATGCAATGTGTATTCTCTCTTCAATCAGCTTGAACTCTTTAAAAAATTCGATTATTTGAGGTTTTTTCACAGAGAATGGGAGTCCTCGCATCTTCAAAATCTCAGTGTATTCCAGTTGATCCTTGTCACCGAACCTCTTCGCTTTAGATGTAGGAGGACTTCCATGACAATCAGAGTCATATATTCCTTCATAATTCACCTCTGCAGCAACAGCATTGTAATAATCCTGTCTCTTGCACCTAAAAACTTCCACATACCTACGCCCCATGTTCTGTCGATCTCTCTGTAAAGCAAATTCAACCTGCATTGACCCTGCAAAGACGACAAAAGCCTCTCCAGTGAACCGTCCATTCTTATTGACCAGCACTACATCAACAATGTCCAGCCCAGCAAAGAACTTGAAGATGTCTATATCAGTGCAGTTGAAAGGAAGCCCCCTCAGACGAACCACAGGAAAGGCAGGGGGCTGAAATCCTCCACTGTAGCTGTAGGGTTGAAAGCCACTAGGACCACTGCTCACTGCGAAGTAGGGACTTGATTCCATCATTCTTTGTCTCTTTGAGCCGACCTCATACCCATCTGAAACCCCCCCGCTTCCCAACATTGCCCTTCATTTATCCATACCCAAAAGAAACAAAATCCCCACTTAACCTGTTAATATAACCAAACCCAACCCACACTTCCCTGATACCTAATACTCCTGACAGTTTTTTCTTGAAATAAAGAGGTATAATATTTACCATCCCTCCTAAAGAAACTACAGATACACCTCAAACGCAAGCAAGACAAAAGCACACCAACGGCAATAACATGCCAACCAACAAGTGCAATAAGCAAAAACCAGCAAATAGTGTATAACGTATGTATCATGTGCAAGATTACTTCTGCAGAATTATTCTTTTATATATAGGACATAAGATGCACTCTATCAATATGATACAACTAATCACAATTTCAATACAAGACCACAAACATATTGCCTTTCATTCATTCACAAAAGTAAAACATTGCAGCAAGTGGTTTGAAAGAACGCAATCATAAAACAGTTAACTACTGATTCGTATAAAAAGAAGTTTGTCAGAACTGTCTTGCAAAACAGGTTTCATGAGATACCAAGTAATAATGAATACCATTTCAGAGAAGAGCAAAAAGCGTTCTCCATACTTGGTTCGGATATTTCACAGAAAAATAATAAATCATCTCAAAATTCATAAATATTTATTTATTTCAGTATATCATTGTCGGAAGAGTCAATAATTGGAGAAATATCATTATTTTTGTTTTCAGTTTCATAGACGTATAATATTCATGAAATTTCAAATTGTTTCTTTAAAATTTCGCGAATGATAAAAATGAAAAACGCCGATTCACAAGTGAGATTTCATCACAACTTCTCATTACACAAACATGTAAAGCAGCAGCAGCGTCAACAACAACAACAACAAAAAATCAGCAGCAATTGCCAAACAAAAGTGAAAAAAGGTTTTATACACTTACCCTCTGGATCCGTACATGTTTTGGTCTTTGAAATCTTCAGTGGTCTCGTTCGATCTCCAGAGGAAATAGAGAGATTTGAAAGATCCCAAAGGAAAACTGCGTTTATTTATTTGTAGCCAAATTTCGAAAACCTAACTAATTTCGCTCGCGCGCAGGTTGAGAAACGGAGAAATTACGATATCAGAAACCTAACTGGTTTTATACATAACACGATTATTTTAGTCCCTCACAGTTTGTCCTTGATTTCAATTTACAAATCCATCCTCCATAAAATGCCACTATTTTGAATATCTTAAAAAGTGCATATAAAATTTATTCCATATCAAATGCAGAGGTTACGCTGTAATTTTAACAACAATTCAGTTCGGTTATTAAATTTATATATATTCTTTTATCTTTTCGAAAGAAAAAAGGCTAACTCGGTAAGTTATGAGCTGAATCGGTGGTTTTGGGTTTGGGCTAAATGTTTGAATATGCCCAGTCAAACATAGGGCTTTGAATGGGTCCATTGAAAGAGGGCCTATTGCCAGAAAAAATCTCCGCAAAACTTACATTTACACATTTGGCCTCCTGTCCGAAGATATTTTCCATTAATATTTCGACCTTCAACGGCTCCGATTGAAGGCTACTTTCGTTATTTAATTAAAGTACACGTGTCAAATAGGATCTATTCAGAGAAGAGAACCAATACAGAGAGAGAGAGAGAGCGCGCGCGCGTATGGACCGATGACGTGGTTTAATATTTTTGAAATCCCGCCTAAACCCGGACACTAGGATTTCTCTCTTATTTTTCTTCTTTAAAAGAACAACCGTTTTCCTTATCTCAGCCAAACAGGCGTTTTTTCACACAGGCATCCTTATCATCGTCTCTTCATTCTCAGCATCTCCTCCTCTTCCGACCTCTGAAATCTGTGAGTTAAATTCGGTGGGAGCTCTCTTTGGCCGAGTCTTGCTACTTTTCTCCGGTTTAAACGAATTCTCGGATGATTCTAATCGTTTTCTTTTTGGTTTCTGTACAGCTTTAATAATGAAAAAAGAGAAATCCAATGCTAACGCAAGCAAGTTCGACGCTAAGTGAGTAATTTTGAGTTTTGAATCATATGCCGATTTGCAGTCTCTTTCAATCTTTGTTTAAACTTTTGAATTTGTTGTTAGGCTGAAGGTAAATGGTGCAGGCGGTGGCAAAAAAGCGTCGAAGAAGACCGCGAAGGACCCTAACAAGCCAAAGAGGCCTCCCAGTGCTTTCTTCGTTTTCATGTAGTGGGATATTCTTATATATTAAATTATTCTCCAAAGTTATGTCTTTTGCGATCTTTACTAATTTTGTTTGTGTCTCTGTTTTTTTTTTTTATTTTCTATTCTAATTGTATCAAAGGGAGGAATTCAGGCAAGAGTACAAGGAGAAGGATCCCAAAAATAAATCTGTTGCTGTTGTGAGTATTATAACTTCAATTATATTTCTCGTTGTGTTTTTTTCCCTCTAATTGGTGTAATGTGTTTGAATGAATCAGGTTGCCAAGGCTGGCGGAGATAAGTGGAAAACTATGTCAGAATCTGTGAGTATTAAGGGGAATTTTTGGTTGTGAATTTATTTATTTTGAATTTGAGGTTGCTCAACGTGATTTGTGGTATTCCCCTCATTTTGAATAAAATATCAGGAGAAGGCTCCTTATGTTGCAAAAGCTGAGAAAAGGAAGAAGGAATACAACAAAAACATGGAAGCTTACAGTAAAAGAATGGTATACTTTAGTTTACATTTTAATTAGTTCTCTTAATCCATGATTAGTTTTCAATTTTATTGAAGTGGTTTTTCTTTTGTTGTTATGGTTATAGGCCAGTGGAGAAAATGCTGATGAAGAATCTGACAAGTCAAAATCTGAAGTGAATGATGAAAAGGAGGAAGAAGAAGATGACGAGTAATTTGATTAAAGTGGGAAGTGGGATTTGATGACTTGGTGTAGAATTTGCTTATAAAGTATGGCCTTAACTTAGATTTAAAAGGTTACTTGTTTTCCGTAGTTAGACTAATATAGGACAAAAAAAAGAGACTAGACTCGGCCTTTCCAGAATTTACCTGGAGGTCGCATGGCTATTTACTTAATCTCCTTAAAACTAATGGTTTATTTTGATTTATAATATACATGCTTTTTCAATCTCATGATTCATGTTCCTTCCAGAAATTGCTATTTCTCTGTGTATGCATAATCAGTCTTTCTACTTTTGTGATAACTTAGAATATGAAATATGAAATATTAAAAACTTGCGTTCAAATGGAGAGTGAGATGATTGACACTAGAAATATGAAAATTTTCTTTTCAATCTTAAATGGAAATCTTTGATACTATAAGGTGAGTACTATCTAATTAATTGAGTTATAATTCTTATAAATGTATGAGCTTTTTTTTAATAATATTTAGATGTGACATATTTGACAAAAGTTATTTCATTGATTAATTTTATATAGTATTTCAAATGTCAGAAAGTCCAATGATTATGACAGCGTACACGATGTGAAGAAAGGAAGAAACAAATATGACAATAATAAGCTAAAGCTCAGGAAACATCCCCATTTACATCACTGTTCAAATTGCAACAGAAAATCACTATACACCAACCTCTTTAAATCAAGCCCTAGTAAAGAACTAACAAATTTTCTTTTAGAAAAAAATTGAATATGGCATTACTATCGCATATAGGGTTCAGACCTTCATTTATCCTTTCCTGCAGTTCGAAGTAACTCTGTTGCCAAGGCAGAGAATGACTTGGCTGTGTCTTGCATCTCTGTAGCTCTTTGATTGATGCCCTGTCACATTAAGCAGTTAACAAATAAGTTAATAAAGCAACAATATAAAACATGAGATCCTTATTATCCCTCTCCATTTTGGCACCACAAGGAATTTAAAGTAAGCAAATTGTAAAAATCAACACGATATGTTAAAGACAGGTTATATTTCTAAAGCATACCTGCAACTTCCTTACGTTCTCATGCAACTTGTTTTCAGCCATTTTAGCAGCACTTGTCTCCTGCAGCCAAAGACTAAAAGATGATGCTAATGTACACTCGTGCAAAAGAAAGATGAGGTAAGCTTTCTGAACATAAGAAATAATCAATTTTTAACATAATGCACGTGCATACAGTGGAAGCCCTTGTTTACTGCTAAGCTTGAATCCTACCAAGTTAACTGATATTTCTTTTGTGGCAAATAGTTTATTTGATCGTTTCCGGTAAAGGTTCATGTTCTGAATTTTTAACAAATCATAATATTTCATCTCCATGTGCATACTGGGCACTCTGGACACCAAATATTACGGCATTTGTTGACTAATGCAGAGTCTTCTTCTGTCAGAGAAATTATCTATTGTAGTAATAAAATATATAGTAATATCGAGAAAAGTAAGCATAAATGATGCTTACGCTAGATGAAGAAAACCCGTATTTCTTCTTGATTTGATCAACTGCACCAGCCTTTTCATCCTGTTCCTCTTCCTTCTTCATAATCTTTTCATTCTTAACTTTCATCTGTTTTATTTTCCCTAAAACAAATTTTACATGAATGAGCACATCTAGTTGAATAATGCCCTCAACCCTAAGGTAAAAATCAGTGCATCTTACACTAACTTACTAACCTTTAAAAGCCTGAAATTTGCTTGCCAATTTCTGCTTATTAAGAGATGCCAAGATGTTCTGGTCCTTGGGTCTATCTTCATGATCATCAAGGTCAATATCATCTTCACAGACCGTAAAATTGAAAAAAAAAGAAAAGAAAAGACCAACCATGTGATAACAGCCAGCGTCAACATAATAAATATTCTGTTAACTCATCTAGGGATGGCATTAAGTGCCATATTGCAATGAAATCCGTGGAAAAATATATTTGCATACAATATCCATAAAGAACATACATACCTATGTCTAAGTCATTCTCATCTGTATCTACGGCAATGCAATTGCTATTTTCAACATTGCATGCAAAGTTAGCTGTTAAAAAGATCGTTGAGAGTTCTTCAACACTTTCTTTTGTGTCCTCTGTTTCCAACTCAGAAACTTGCTTCTGTTTGCTTCCTTTGATATCCTTAATCACAGAACTAAATATACCCTAACACCAAGCAAGAACCATAATTACCTAACTACTGATGCGCAAATAAAATCATGTAGCTACAAGCCCTGATATACCTTTTTCTTTTCCTTCTGATTCATAGTTCCAGAGGCAAGTCCTTCTTCTGATGGCATTAGATCTCTTCTGTAGACTTGGGTGATACAGTCCAAAAACCTAAAAAGTCATGTGAAAGGTAAACATCAGCATGCTTGAATGACTGTCCAAAAATGCATGTTTCTGAAATAATTTCACTTGTTGTTTTGCCAAAAGATTACAATTAACAAATAGTCAATAAGATGAATTTCAATTTCAGTGAGAAAGAGTGTTGGTATAATGAACAAACTAACAAAATCTAAATTTCTCTTCCCAGATAGTGCAAGGATATGGAGAAGTTCCATTTTACAATTAGGACGACCTCCAACTTAAAACTCCAAAGTGGATAAACTAGTTAAAGCCCAGAATTCTTATCGCCTAATTCAGATTTTGATTCATTTGTTCTGTCATATGCTTTCTTAGATAATCAGCTGTTCTCTCAATAGCAATGGGTCAAAGACAACTTTCTGCTGCCACAACAGGAATTAAGACAACGATCTCAAGTAAATGTATTTACCTGAATTGTTCCTTCTGAAGCAAAACTGATACTAAAAAAATTTCCTGATCACCATTCACCTGCAAAAGAATATTAGTGTTTATATAAATGTTCTCTTCTTAACCAGCAATCTGAAGAGAAATTAGGCTGCTGTACCATAACAATTTCTCCATCCTGTGAACAGCATATTGAACTATCTGATAAGGAATTCAGCTTCGATGAAGCATAAGTGAAACCTCTTATTGAGGATTCCCTTATCAATGATAAATCTGGCAAAGACCTAGCAATTCAAACAATTCATAGAATAACATGCATTAGATCACTTCTGAGCACATGTGCCTGTAAGTCACACATAAATAAGCAATAAACTGTTAATGTTATATACGCTCTTGGGAGAAAAGTTGCTCTATTAACTACGATGCATATTTTGCTGCTTTTCTTTTTCCATTAAAAGCTCAAATTTACTTTCAAAAAGCAACCTTGTTAAAATACCCTCTAACAGAATTCCATACAGCCATTACTTTTAATTTATCACAAACGGGGCCATAAAGGTGATATCCCACTGATTAGAGCGGGTGAAACAATCCCAGGAGCTTGGCTGTTGCTGTCACCCATTCTGTTGCTATGTTCACATATAGAAGTAGTAATTTCCTTTAGGCTAATCCACTTCAATCTTAATTTTGTTTTTTCACATGATATCGCAATTTCCATATTTAACAGTAAGTACATTGTATGGAAATACCAAGATGATATGGCAAGTAAAATAGGACCAGCCATACATGCACAAAAAATAATAATAAAAGATCGACATGGTGTTGCTTGACCTGTATTAGATAGGTCTAAGTGGAACATCTTTGCTTTTCCAATTAAAAATAACTTTAATATTGAAGTGGTCCCATGTTTATTTTGAAGGTCAATGTTATCTAATTGGAATGGACATCATTGTGTCCCACTATATTGTCAATGCTATAAGAATAAATTGAGAATCGTCACCTTATTTCCATTTTCCCGGTAGTGAAAAGAAGCACAAGAGCAACATCTGATGCTCCGCGGAATATTGAAGCCCAGCAACATAAAGAGGAATGAAACTTCTTTTTGTAGTAAACCTTCTTGACTCCCTGATACAAAATAAAAGAATAGAAGAACAAAAGGTAATGGCATGTCAGTCGAAGTTGTTCCCTAAAACTTTAGTTATTAAGAATGGAACGGCGGTTACCTGAACAACATGGTTTAGTGAATAGACATACACTGCTTTCTCAGAACACATCAGTAGAGAAGACTGCTTCAATGAATCCTCAACAGTGTTCCCCTTGCTCAGATCTGAGCCATTTGGCACGTTTGATCGTCCAGCTAATACATCCTGCTGGTCTATAAAACAAGAATTGGTAATTATTTGAGTATCATTCTTAGATGGTGTCCAAAATAGATTAGTAATCTTCAAAGAGACCATATTTTAGGTTTCCCATGTACATGAACGACCAATGTACTAAATATAAAAGAAAAAGCTAGTGCCTACCCAAAATCTGCATGAATAAAGCCTTAGATGGTTTATTAGGATGCACAGTGCTTGTGCTCAGCATGTTTCCAGTATTGACATCAACAGCCAAAACTGATGAATCCTTCGTGGAAACCACTAAAACATTCTTCTCAAAACCATGCAGGCTGCAAGTGTCAAACTGCAAAGAGATGATTCCACTGGAAATTTCACTTGCAATATGTTTTTCATACAGTAGGGTTGGCCCTTTTAGATCAAATAGTGAAACCTGTACATTTAGGATAACATTTGTACCATAATTAGTTTTTCACATAAGTTGGGCAAGACAGGATTTATCTCCCTACTGCCAGCTTTTAAGCTGTTTTGGGCAAAGAAATGATAAAAATGACTACCTTCTATTGCTATTTATAGACTGCCATCAATTTCAACTTCAACAAATTTACATATTTTAACAATGAAAAAACGTGTTGGCACTTTCACCTTAGCTTAATCAGTAATTGAGCACCTGATAGTGAAAACAAATGATCTACTAGTAAACAAAGAAAGGAACTACAGAACAAGAACGGAGAAAAAACTTACATATCCCTGATCAGAACCAACTGCAAGATGTCCTGAGGTTTGGCTGATGTTCATCGAAAGTACAGAACCATTCACCTTCACAAGTTTGAGACTCTGGACGATGTGGTGGTTTCCTCTCTTGGAACTTCCTGGAAAAGAAGGGATGCAGAAATACTGATAGTTACAGAAATATCAGTATTGAAATAACTTCTAGCTAGATTCACAAAATGGCTAAATGTCATAACTCAACCTGGTATTGCATGACTCACAAGCAAAATGCCATGGAACATCAACAATTTTATGATTTACTTGGATCATTTATGTACTCAGAATTACCTTGGAAGGGCAAAAAACTGTTCTCTGTGGAATATGGCTCAGGTTTAAAGTTAAAAATGCGAACCTGCAAACATTCTGTACAGTAAAACAACAGATAACAATTCTAGAAAAAAAAATTGCGATTGTAAAATGTATAATATATATCTATGCACATTTGTTTAGTGTTTCTAAGTGTGTAATATTTGTAAAATCCAACAGAAATGATATCTCACCATTCCACACTGATCCCCTGAAATAAGAACCCTCGAATTGCCATCAAAATACAGTGCTGTTATTGCTATACCACTTAAAGAAAAATCATCTTCACTCTGCATAAAGATGTTTTAAATTAGAGTAAATATGATAAGGAAAGGGAAGGACATTGAAAAATACAGTAGAGTCCTGTCACAAATACAACATTCTCCGTAGAAGTATGTTGTTTGCTCGAATGAACGAAAAGAAAAACAAAAAAAAAAATCAAAGTTAAGAACAATTAGTAAATTTTCATTTCTTTCAGATCATTTCCTAAAGCCCCTCTAATTCTTCATTTTCCATGCATCCCATAGTGAAATTTCTCTGCCGAGTAAAAAAGACACTAGGATAAGAAGACTGAACTTCCAGGCCAAATAAAAAGCTATCCAGACGCAAGGATAAACCGTAGACAATCTCAACAGAAAACAGAAATCAGCAACTTATCACTTTCTTCAGAACTGTTACAAAGAAAAGAACAACTGAGGGCTTAGATAAATTACCTGTTGTTTTAACGACAAAATGGGGATAAAAAATGGACAAGATGCTTGCCAAAAGTTAATGGCCCCATCACTATGTCCCGTTATGTACAAGTTTTTAATCTTTGCAAACCCACTGAATGAGGCAGGATTTGTGGGAGTTCCATCTTTCGTCTTTGTTTCGAAAGGAAAAAGAGATGGAATGTTTCTGGAAAACAGAAGGTAATCCTGCATTACCATAAAATAGTCACTAGACATGACTATCAAGAATAATTTAGACAATTCAATGATAAAGCTTTACCCTTGTATTACCTCTTCTCCACAACTCAACATGTACGGATTTTGGATGATGAATTTCGCTACAGTGATGCTAGAGTCAGCAAATGGCATCTTCACCATGACCTCTTTTGGCAATGAGGGAGAACCCCTAAATTGTGTTTGTAGAAGATACTTCTCAATCTTACAATCATCAAATACATAAATGTGCCCTGATTTTCCAAGAACGAGAAAAGAATCCTGCTTATGTTTGCTTTGATCGAAAGAGTTTGAAATGACCTCCATGTCAATGCAAGGCTCAGGCAAATGAAGACCTAACTTTATTGTGGGAGCTTCAGTATTATGCTCATTCAACAAGATAATCTGCCCAACAAGAACAAAAAAACTAGTATAGTTTGAACTCAAAAGCAAGAAAATATCTGTTATCTACTACATTGTGAAGAGCTAAATTTGTCAACCAGAAACTGGGATGAATTATTCTCAATATATGAAGTCAAGAGCAACCAATTTTGTAATTACAGGATATTAGACTTGGCACAAAAAATACTAAGACTGGAAGCAAAAGCTAAACATATTTGCTTCATTGGCATGAGATATAATACGAAAGAAACCTACCTGCAACAAGTTGGTAGATGCCAAGTCAGTAGCACCCATAATATAGAGTCGACTTGCCTTCCCATCAGCCTGAAGCCATTTCAGTGATGCTATAGGAATTTTGTCAGACTTGTACCCCAGATTGAGTTTATGAAGAGGAGCACTCTGAGTGCCACTGTCTAAGGTTGTTTCAGTTCTTGACTTAGGGTTAGCAGGAACACTCCAGATAAAAATCTCCCCATTGCTATACCCAACCGCAACTTTACTTCCAAAAGGACACGCCCAGCAAGCAGAAGTTACTTTCTTTGTTTCACTATATTGTGACTGTAACAAGGTTCCACCTGTTGTAAAAATGGATTTGCTTTCTCGAAGTTCCCACAATGTAATTAGACCATCTCTAAATACTATAAGAACCCTACATTTTTCCAAATAAATGACAAGGATGAAGCCTCTGATAATGATGTCACATAAGAAAATTACACCAAACTAGTTAATTTATCAAGAATGGAAAATAAGCAGGAAATTACACCAAGTCTTTAAATATTTACATTGTTTAGTTCTTATAATTTAAATATTTATATTATTTAGCCATTGTGATTTTGAAATATAGATTAAATAATAAAATTCATAAAAAAAATCTAATGACCTCGTACTAATTCTCGTTTTTTTAATATCAGTAGCCCCTTTTAGTGGAAATCTTCCGCTGTTGGAACTGGAAATAAAAGCATGTAGAAAGAAGAGGATAGCTTTGTACTTGTGAAAATTCCCTTTCTCAACTGTCTTCTCACCTTTCCTTGCCATGTATTCTACTAAATCAATGAAAATTCAGTAGTAAATATGTTTTCTTATTTTGCTTAATTGGGAGTTCACTATTATGCCAGATCAATAGACAATGACATTAGGAGATGCATTTTCCTCCATTTTAAGAGAGTGAAAATTGTACTATAGTTAGGCAGATTCAATTTTGAAAAATAATGCAACATGGGCAAGATAGAGCTAGAACTGCCATGAATCTCAGGCGAATTAAGCATAAGATTAAAGGGAACGAGGCTACCTCTTACTTTCAGCTGATGGTTGAGGTAGAATGTGCAATACAGCTGCATCAGTAGGAACTTCAGCTGGGTTCCCTAATTGCAATAATTGATCAGGTTAATCATCACAGCTGGTGGTTTTACTTAGAAAGAATAATTGTAATGCTTAGTGAAATAAACTAACATAATTGTTATTTCAAAAAATGAACTGGTACATCAAATAGGGCCATGCTTCACACTTAAGATTTATCTTCTGGACAAGGATAATTGGATGCTAACATGCTTCTTTGACAGAAAATTTTGATATCACACTCTGATGCCCGTCAGAATAGAATGTATCTAGTGCAATAATGATATTGTATCTCAACAAGTTTCAATAAGAAAATCACAGCATAAAAAAATCTTAAAAATTGCTCGAACTTCTAAATCAGCATCAAAGAATACTTTATTAAGGCCATCCTTTATTATGTTTATGTATATAACGTGCAATGGAAGTGACCTCCACAATCAAACTAATAGTATAATGTAAGCTTCATCGGCCTTTTTCTTGAGGAGATAAAACTGCGAAAAAAGGGAAATAAAACAAAAGAAACAAAAACTAATATCAACAACAGCAACAATTGGAGTCACCTGTCACCAGAATTTATCTCACCATGAGAAGCGGAGATAGGTACAGTATATTTCATTGGTTCTATATCACTTGTTTCTACATCAAGCTTCAAAACTGATATATTACCAACAGAATCTCCAACATACCTGCCAGTAGATATCTTATTTATATGAAAGGAATTCACACAGATAACTTGTTCTTCCCTCAAGAAGTTGAGAAACACTTACATGTATGGACAATGTTGCATTACTGTAAATGAGGTAATGTCTTCTTTAAAAACATGCACACGACACACCAACTTCTTGTTCACGTCCCAAACCTAAGTTAAGATTTTACTTTAAAAAAATCAGAACCCCATATGGCTAACAAATTTACAAGAAAAACATGCAAAAACACTTGCACACTCACTTAGGCTCATAGGATAAGAAAGAAAAAAAAAAGAGATGTATATGAAATATTTTGGAAGCGGAAATAAGTGAATTTTTAGAAATTTTACCTCAATGTGGTTCTTGGAAGTTACATTCAGAAGGATGCCTTTATTCTGAATGAACTGATAATTCAAATAACAAATAGTGACTAATATTAGTAGATAAAATAGAATAACCATTTTAAAGAAATTGCGTTTTTCAGATTGTATATGTATGATATATTGCTAAGTGCAAGTGAAAAAGGAAAAGGGCATGAAACCTGTAAAAACTTGCTGGACACTGCCTCAGGACATTCAAGCAGAAGTTGAGTGTTCTCTTTCCCAAACAATTTGATTCTTCCATCTCTGAACTGACAAAAAGAAAATATTAACCAAGCATGGTTTCAATGCTTAAGCCAATCAATTACACATCAAACTCGTATATCGAAAAATCACGCGAGAGAGAATGCATTACATGTGAACCGACTAACAAGGAGACTAACCTGGTAGAAATAGCAAGAATCTTTTGAACAGAGTCATAAGCCAACATGTTTCCTCCTGATGGTATCCCATAATGGAATGTCAGGCGTGGCTCTACGTCGGTGGGTTTTATACCTTCCAAGCTCCCCGCAGGCTAAGGCAAAACGGCAAAATCAAAGTCAAGTCACATTTACGTTTGTTAGCTTTAAGTTTCTTATGAGAACACTACTACTTGAGAATTAAAAGTGGTATTGAATAAACAAGTAATAAGCAGTGGAAAAAAAATAAAAAACAATTAATAAAACATCCAACTGAAATTCTCATTTGGATATGCATGACATTGCTTATTCCTAGATTTTGAATAGTATTATTCTTATGTAGGACCCCAGCCAATGCTAATTTTCACTTGGATTTAAAAAGTGAAAAATGAACCCGGAAGGAGGACACCCCGATTCACGACCCAGTTCATACAGTTTTCCCTTTTTTTTTTTCAAGGTCTTGCTGAGAGTGCTGACCATTAAAACAATAATAAATATCCGATGGACGGTTGAGACTGAGATTTCAGACCCTGTCTCCAGGGGCATTGGCAGTGGACCCGGGTGCTCAGTAACATGAATTAACTTTGGGCCCATACAATACCCTTGAAATAAGATTCCACCGTCCTTCACATGGATTTGTAATCTAGTCAAATGTTAGCATAGTCTGGTCAGTAGGTATAGTCAAGAATTAAGATAGTTAAGATTCCAACTTCTATGTTCACGCCTAATCTACATTAAATTAATAATTAAAAAGTTGTGAACCCATACGAAGTAATAATCGATTACTTTATTTATAATAATGCTCTCGTTTGGTCTCAATAAAAATTAATTACAAGAACAAACAATGAACTGCTTCATGATTAAGAAATGAATTTCCTTTTTTTTTTTAATAGCCTCTCTTTGAAAGATATAGTCAATTCTCTGTTAAAGGTTGACAACTCAACCGACACTCTGACCACTCTGATTGCAAGAATTATCCAAGGATAAGACTAATTTCTTTTCTTTCCTTGGAGGCTCGACCGCTAGATTCGTGTTTTAGTTACATGTTCGTATGACGCAGGTTTCTTTTCTTTTGCAAGTTGACGAGGCGGGTCATTAACCTTTATTAAAGATAACAAAAACGGGATCCAAGGGTTTGGATAACGAAAACTTATATTTTACTAGCTGCCACCTATCTATCTGTCGAGAAATTCTTAGATTAACATGGATAGACCATAAAAGGAGGGTCAGACACAGTAGCACACTCACGCATCTGGAGTAGGAAAATTGATTAAGAGGATAACTGCCAAAGATCATAAAGCAAGGATATGATGCGAGCTTATTCACCAGCTTAATTATATAATAACTACGTCGACGGTAGACTCGAAACTCAGAGAGACTTTCTCAATAATCAAAATTTGAAAAATAAAATAACAATAGTTACACATAGTTAATTCCATCGCTAGAAAACAATTTTCTGTATCCTAATTTAACCACGAAAACAATAATTCCCATTATGCATTAGAGAGAGAGCCTATTAATTGTGCAGATTTGTAAACCGAACTACCGAAGTTTCTTCTTTTCATTTTGTAATGTAAAAATCAGGCAGCAGCAACAACGAGTTTAACGGCATTTCTCCCATTGAAGGAAACAGTAGAACGCCTTTAATGTATTGATGAGAAATAAAAGTGAATAAATGTCTGGTATTTCTCCAGCTCACAAATTATTAAATCTGAAGTAAATGACCATATTCATGATCGATATTTGCTATTGTTCTTTGCCTTTCAATACTTCCCATGTTAGAAACTGAAAAATCTAGTCCAGGAGGAATTAAGGAAAAAATAAAAGAGGAAAAAAGAAACACATGCTCAACCTTCAGGTTTAAGTCATCATTCAGAAAAACAACAAAATTGATATGGCAAGTTCGATTGGATTTGCAAAAGGTAAAAGAAATGTATTATCACTCAGAACTATATTAGAGAGCACAAATTCAATTCATATTGCTGGCTTTTACTCTGACCAAAAAGAAATTCCTAGTGACCAAACACATAAGCATCAAAATGAAAGAAAGAGAGAAAAGATCAAAGAACTGAAAAAAAAGAAGAAGAGAAATCAGAGTTCAGATCAGAGAAGAATATCAATTTATCAGAAGCAGAGCAATGATGCATTTCCAATTGAAAGAAATAAATAAATAGATCGTGATCATCAGTTACCTTCTTTGAACTCGAAGCCTTCTCCACGAGCTTCTTCACAAACATACTGTAAGGTTGTTCCGAGAAACCAGTGCTGAAATTGGATTTTCCGCCAGAAAGCAAAAGACGACGAGACAGAGAGAAGAAAGAGGAGGAAGGTGAAGTTGTAATGGAGTAGTTAGCGAGTGTAGGGACGGTTTAAGTCGGTTTTTGTTACAATACGTAACGGTGATCAGGTCAAGAGATTGCTTTGCTGGAGAAATCGTTTAGACTATAACATGGATGCGATTTTAAAAATGACAAAAAAGGCAAAGATAAACGCAATTAAAGCCATTAATAATAGTATTTGAGTAACCTATGACTGGACACGTCACACGATCCTGATTTCATTGTTTGGACAGACGCCCTGTTCCTGCTGCTTTAGGAAATCATAATTGATGGAAGAATGCTCGTAAACGGGCAACTGCATCCATAGCTTCCTGAGCTCTCGCTAAAGGCTTTCCACTTGGACAAATGTGATTTTGAAACGTGGCATATCAAACCAGGTGGGCTCTACCATGATTGGCAAGAAAATTTGGTAGATACGTGGCGAAACCGAAAGCGGCTTGGTTCTTTTCTTTGTTTGCGGTTTGATATTAGAAGAAAAAGGTCAATGTGCTTTATTCTTTTTAATACTCTTTGTTTTATAAACGACACACTTGTCATCCGTTTTAAATTATAAACAATTTTTTTTTTAAATATTAATTTAATTTTAATTTTTTAAATATAATTTATTTAACATGCATTTAAATGTAAGTCATTAATTTATGAAGAGGATATATTAAGAAGAAAATATAAATTTTATTAATTTATTTTTTATAATAATTAATTAATTTTTTTAAAGAAATAGAAGAAACTACTGGATTACAAGTCAACCGGCCATATCATATACAAACAGTGCTCAAATCATCCTTTGAAATAATGGCTCTTTCTCTAACCTTATAGAGAGATTTTTTTCTCGTGTTTAAGCTTTTCTTCTCCAAAGATTTAACTCTCTGATAGCTACAATTCATCAATCGTATCTTGCGTCTTTGGGAGGGGGCAACACCTCTTGCCCTACTTGAAAAGTGGGTTTCATTACTCTCCTTTTCCGGTGCTTTTCTAGGTATGGTTTCTTCGAGTGCTCCTAATGGCTGTTGTTCTTTGAGCCGCGGAAAGATGCTATGATTTTTAAGTTGTGAGAACAGTTATTCTCCAGTCATATAACCAGTCATTTGTGGAGCGATCTGATCCTCTGAAGCTGCTACACTTTTGGAGCTCCGACTGTCTACTCTTTCATTGATTATCGGAGATGAGTTTTATTTGTTCTTCTAAGGCCTTTTTCCAGTTAAGTTTAGTGGTGGATGGAGGGTGAGCTTCCCGCCGGTGGCAATAATAGAGGTAGCCATTCTTCATGTGATGTCGTGGATTTTGAGCCAGAGTTTTAGTTAAGCTTTATTTTGCATTCCTTTCTTTTATCTTTCTATAGTCTTTGGGCTTGTTATGGGTTTTATGTTTTAAGCCCATGTTTGTATTTAACTCCATCGTCTTTTAGAGAGAGAGAGGGGAATAGAAAGCACCCACACGCACAAAACCCGTATCAACTTCGGCCATTGTATTTGTACCTGCAACCTTAATCTTCTGGTATTTATTGCCTAATGGTAGACCTAGAGGCCTAACCAATAGCATGATCTGGGATGTGCAGAGGCCCAAATTCAACTTGTACAAAACACAGAGATACCCAAATGCAACCTTCTTGTTTTATTATTCGCCTACAAAAGCTTGGTGGCGGCTTTAGAAAGAACTGGTCCACCAGGCTCCCTAACAGGGAGAAGTCGCCCAATTAATCGCTAGACCGCAACTTCACCAACCAAAAACTTGTCCCAATTCCCAATTCCCAAGTCCCAACCACGTGGTGCTAGTGAAAAGTTGCCTACACTTTGGTCCCCAACAGCAGCAGGGGGAGACCCAGCACCACCACCACTGGGTCTTACCAAGTCCATCATCATCATCAAATGCTATAATCATTCAATTTAGTTCTTGAGTTTGCAGTTTCTCTTATTATCATCAAGGAATCAGCCACATGCCTATCCCTCGTCATCATTAGATAAAGAGTCGCTTTACAACTAAAGCTAGTTATAGCATCCATGTATGTGCTTCATCTTCATGAGTTGTATCATCGCTTTTCCTTTTCTTGTCTTTTCTCTTCCTTTTATAGGGAGAACGTCGCTTTTGAAAACTTAAGCGATCCAGTATAATAGCGCTGTAGAAGCCCCCATGTGGATTAGGATGGTCATTGGCCCATCCTTTATTAACTTTGGGGCTTAATATAGTTATTTTATACTTTGAACTACTAAATGATGATAGCTAACATCTTACAGCATCTATTAATAATTGATTGTAACTATTGAATCAAACAAGTAAATCTGGAGAAAAAGGTAGATAAGATTTCACACTTTCACTCCCACATTTATCATTTCATCAAGATTCTCTGCTAACAAGACATCATCAAAGAAAGTAGTTAAGGGAAGAATTCACTTTTGCAGCTACGAATTTTATCAAAAAATTTTATATCTATTACATGAAAGCATCTGATTGCAAAGGAGGATACAGTCATATATGTGTTTGTTGATTAATTAGTAGAATCCAAATTCAGCAGCTTTGCCCAAAAGAAGAATCAATGACACATTCTCTATAGATTTTCAGATGGGCGAGTGCCCATAATACCAAGAGGCCTTTTCATGCCCGTTTAATGTGGCGCCAAATGGAGGAGACGTGCGCGTAAGCAACCGTCCATGAGCTGTTAGTTACTGCAATACAACCCCCTTTTTATTTCTTTTTCTTTTATTCATTTTCTTTTCCTTTTCAATTGAATTTTATTTTATTTTATTGACAAGGTTGTGGTGTTGGGATCAAACCTAATAATAAGACTCTAAAAATAGATATGCAAATAATAATAGGAAAATAAAGAGTATAATTACAGAATTAAAGTAAAATTTATCACTTCGCTTTCCGGGCACTTGTTGCTGGCAGTTGCCTTCTCCCTGTCTCATTGTCATCACTGTTCTTAAATTCTTTAATTATTACCTTCTTTTGGGCTCCTACATCACACAAATTCCACCTTACGAAAATTTCACTTTTTTTTTCTCCTTTCAAACTCTCGCTCCTTAACTAAGATATTCTCTGCCTCTTCATTTCGTTTATTTTCAGTTCAAGAACGGATTTTTACTCGGAGTTTCTGCACTTTCTTCACGAGTGCATTTGGGTTGTTGCCACTTCTCTCAAAGGTACGCTGGAATGTGATTATCTTTTTGTCTTGGTATTCTGGGGACTGCTTGTTCGGCTGCTGTAAGGGTACTTATTGTACAGGAAAAGCTGAAGGAAAATGAAAGTTTCAAACTGGTGCTTTCATGTCATTTGCCTTTTCCTATGAAACTGTGAACATACTAATTGAAAGTGACGGCAACTGAGTCATTCTCACTTGTGTCAGGCTCTGTAAACGCTGGTTTTCTTCTTCCTTTTCTTTTTCAAGTAGAAAAATTAACAACTCGACTATTTTGTCCTCTAGAGTTATTCTCAGCTTGCAAAACAGAGCACTGATATTTTGCTGTGTTGGTTGATGGGGTGTCATATGGAATGCAATGAACTTGCTCTATTTTAGTTTTTTTTCAAGTTTTTCTTGTAAGTTCATGTGCCTGTATACATCCAGATTCTTCATCAATAATTCAGATTGAGTTGAGCTTCTGAAATTAATTAATTCTCATGCCGAAGACGGCGATTTATCCTTCGTTCTTGCTTCTTTTGATTATATGAAGTCCTTTCTGGATCTTTTTGTGGTCTCAAGTTCTTTTACAATGGTGTTCAAAATTGGTTTCCAACGAATGTCCGCCTGGAATTTTCTTGAAACTTAAAACCCACATTTGCTGCAATCCCTCAAGTTTTTCCTTATTCTTTAAACATCTGAATTTTTTAGTAGGCTCAGAACTGATTCTTATTCCCTAATTTTATGGCGAAAACTCTATCAAATCGCACATGGCGAAAGAGAAGTCTAACCTAAGAGCTATATTCTCTTCTAAAAAAAAAAAAAACTCACTTAGTGCATGGAGCATCCATATTATTGGGTTCTGGAAATTTTTATATTCGTAGCTTTACCTCTATAGAGTAAAAAGGGTGTGTCTACAGTTCGAACTCGTGACCGTCAAGTCACGAATGTAGGAACTTTATAGTTACACTGAAATCTGTAGATGAAGTTGCTAAAAATACATTGTTCTTGACCTTTGATGAGCCTTATAACCATAATATTTGCAGACTGGCCAATAGATCTTAGTTGACTGGATTTCCTTGTTGTTTTTTTGCTACTAATGGCAAAAGTAATATATCTGGTTTTGTATTATTTTTTTACTCTTCTGATATTGGGATAAATTTGCTATTATTCCAGCAGGTCTTAAAGAAGCGTGTGACCATGATAAATTTTAATTTTGAATTTTAATGGGGCGAAGCAGAAGCATTGGTAAGGAAGTGACTGAACTTTGGTAGATCATTTAGCCGCATGGGAAGACTTTTTCATTTTTTTGACTTCAATCAAGGCGTCATGGCTAGGAAAATTCTTTCTCGTAAGAGACATGTTGATGGTAAGTATGATTATTGATTATTATCATTTTCTGGGGTGGAGCTGCATAACCAATTTGTTAACCAGCTCTCAGTTCTGAACTATATGAGATCATAAGAGTTCCCTCTGCTGGCAAATGGGTGGTTCTCTCTTGTTTAATGGTTATCGTGATATGATCCAGGAAACCTAAGCGTATTCTTGATGAGTACTTCGTTGATTCTTACACTGAATCTTATACCCAGCTGGATAAGTAAAACAAATTCAACTTCTCTTCTCTGCAGGACTAGAAGCTCCTCGAAATGGCTTGGAGATGCAAGTGGAAACTTCTACGAGCTGTTGTGCCGCTGGGGATGTGCTGGTAATCATTCTGAATCAAATTACCTCAGATCTCATTAGTTTTTCTTTCCTCTAATTTTTTTTTATTTTTTTATTTTTTTATCTTTTGTTCTCCTTGTTTATTCAGCTTAAATTTTGCAGTACTCTCATGAAGAAGACTGGTCTGAAAAAAGCTGTTATCCAACAGAAGCTTCAATGAAGAGGTTGATTAATGAGGAAATTTCCAAACAGCCTAACACCAGTAAAAATGAACCAAGCATTGTGGCCCGGCTGATGGGTGTAGATATGTTACCAGTAGATACGAAATGCGTAGTTCAGCCAGTTGATAAAAAGAATGGAGGCATGGTCACCAAGCACTTGAAAAGGGAGAAAAATGAAAGGAGCTCAGTTGATCATTTCTCTACCAATTCAAATTCTTCCAGGCATATGGAAACTGATTCACTTCACCGTAGTCAAGAAAGCTATGCTGACAGTTGGAGTAACGGCCAGAAGTTAGGAAAACCAAGGCCTCGTAAACATCCTCAAGAGGAGGAACTACAGAAGTTCAAAAAAGAATTTGAAGCATGGCAAGCTACCAGGTTTAAGGAATGTTCAAAGTTCGTTGAACTTGGCAGAAATCCTGATCAGTTTCTTGCCCGAGAGAACATCAGCAAGCAGAAATTGGTACTCAATGCAAGTTCTGTAATGCCAACAGGTGAAAATCCTGTGGAATACAAGGGCCCTGTGTTAAAAGCAAGTTCTTGGGAAACATCTAACTTGCATCACAGACATAAGCTGGAAGTCTTCCCTGCAGACCAGAAGGAATCCTATTCTTCAAGAAAGAGAAGTATAAATAGAAACTACGAGCACTCCTCAATAAATTATGATCAGAAAATGGATACATCTTATGCACCCACAAGGATAGTAGTCCTGAAGCCTGGTCCTGATAGAATTTGTGACCCTGAAGAATGTTGGACTAGTTCCTTTGGCACTTTAGAAGACAGAGGTAGTATAGAAGATTTCCTTGAGGAGGTGAAGGAAAGGCTGAAACTCGAACTGCAAGGAAGAACAGTTAAAAGGGGTTCAATAGTTAGAGGAAGTGGAATTGAGACGCCTTTTAGTGAAAAGCCATCAGATCCAAAACAAATTGCTTGGCACATAGCAAAACATGTCAGAGAAAGTGTTACGCAGGACCTTGCAATCAATCTGCTCCGATCAGAATCAACACGATCATATAGAAGTGAGATTCAGTTCAATGGACCTGATTCTCCTGAGTTCATCGACGGGGATACCAGGAGATTCTTGTCAGAGAAACGGAGGAATGTACTCAAGAGTGAAAGACATTCTTTGCATGTTCCTTTAGTTGTAAGTAGCAGCTCTGGATCATCTCTCTTAGATAATGAGAAAATCAGACCAGAAGAAGTGAGAGATACCTCAGACGATGAAATGTTGCCTAGCTACTGGGAAATTGTGAAAGATGATCAATACACGCAAGCTAAATCTTTCAGGCATGCAGATGATGCAGGAGCATTTCATAGAGAATCGTCTCCTAGGAACCTAATTAGGTCTTTATCAGCTCCTGCATCAGGAACAGCATTTGGTAAGCTTCTCCTTGAGGACCGACACATTTTGACTGGTGCTCATATCAGGAGAAAGCATGAATCCCTTGAAAATGTGACAACGGAGTTGAAAAAACGGAAGAATGAAAGATTTCATATCAAAGAAAAAGTTTCCAATTTCAGGTACAATTTCGCTCTTAGGGGAAGGCTATTTGGCAAAAAGCTTCAATCAGTGGTTGAATCAAATGATTCTGAGCAGGATTTTGTAAAGGATATCATGAGCGGACCAACAGTTGTTAGGAACTTTGGCAAAAGACAAATAATGGTACAGTTCAATTCATTATGTCATTATCTTCCATATCTATTAGTTGTCAAATTGACTTATCTTTGATTGTCTGGTCTTAGGAGAACTTAACCGAGGTGCCTCCAAGCCCTGCATCTGTGTGCAGTAGTGCTCAAGAAGAGTCCTGGAGACCTATGGATTATCTCAGCCCAGTATCAACACCTGATGTCATTCCAGGGGAAGACAGTACTACGGCACAGGTTTTTAACGAGATCAGTTCTGATCTGAATGGTATAGAAACAATTGATTTCTTCCTTTCAATCCATGGTGTATGCATGAATTTATTTCTGTGTGTTCTGTGACAAACAACTGTAAATTTTCGGATGAACTTTACGTCTAGCACAAAATTACATTGTTTTGTCTCAATTTATGCTCATTTTATGCCTCAGTGACATGCTGTAAAGTCTTAGCTGCTTGTCACTGTATGGATTCAATCAAAGTTCCTGTAATTTATTTGTAAAAGCCTGCAGACTGAGACAGTATGTCAATTTCACATTTGTTTTGAAAAATCAGGACATTTGATACATAAGTCAGTAAAATTGAAAGCTGAAATGGAACATATTTTTGCTGATAGAATTTCTATCGGTTGATTATGCAGATATACAGAGGCAAATAAGTCAACTCAAATCTGATGAGCCAGAAGACTCAACAATTGAGCAAGAGCCTAGCGAGTGCATAATGGTTGATTTGGAGGGTAAGGCAGAAGCTTACTTAAGGGATTTGCTTGTTGCTTCTGGATTGTATGATGGATCCTGCAATAAATGTTTTTGGAGATGGGACCAAATTGGAAAGCCTATCAGCAACTCAGTGTTTGAAAAAGTTGAAGAATCTTGTAAAAAGATGAGCAAGGATGGCGAGAATAGCAATCGAGATGACAATGAGAAGAAGGTAGATCACAAAGTGCTGTATGATTTAATGAACGAAGTACTTTCAACAGTACTTGGACCACCTGAGGCCATGTTTAGATTCACAAGTAAGACTACAAGTTCGTCCATGTTGGCACCTCTACACGGAAGGAAACTATTGGAATGTGTATGGGAGATGATCCGTGTGTATTTATATCCCCCAGATGACAAATCCTACCATTC
>CAOGCB010294361.1:0-12155 GCA_948266635.1 Cnidoscolus chayamansa
ATATCAAAGTCATATCAGGTAAATAAATCGTTAAATTTGCTCTACAACTCTTTGACCTTTCAAAAAAAGATAAAGTTAAAACTTGAAATATCATAGTTATGTAGACAACCACTAACTAAAACTCACTGACACCTAAATTAAAATTTATTGGTAGATCCATCTGCTTTATATGTTTAATTAAAAAAACATCTGCATGCTGCTGGACTACTTCTGTTTCACCTTGTAGTGTTCGTTTCTGCACATTCTTTCTACAGCGAGAGGCCTTCATCTTCCATTCAAAAACCCTTGTTTAAAGAAGTATAATTCAATTATTTCACCGTCTCGTTTTGACACCATTAATTTTCCCAATTGAATGGATACTCATGATCCACTAATGATACATTGAAAGTTATTGTGAAACAAGAACTAATTATTATAGCAATGGATGCACCAAAAGGCTACTTATCTTGAGCAACTGAAAACATAACGAAACATTTATTTCTGCTGCCAAAACTTGAACAATTTTACTCAAAATCGTTGTCAGTGTAGGGGGATAACCTTTTTAATGGTAATTGATTTCCTACAGTTGGTTTGGATTTTAGGGCGGCATTCTCAGCTCCTTTTAAAGGAATTCTCGTTCGTTTCAACGCTGTGCTTAAAAAAGGCTTAGAAGAGGCAGATAATGAAACTCTCATAGAGTCTCCATTGGGAAGAGGGGGTTGTGGTGATTTCTGGTGTGGGCACAAGTTTGAATTTCTACCCAGATTTTCCTTATCATCATGTTGATTCTGATTTCCTTTTGTCTCCTGCATCTTTCGAGTTGTTGATTCAATTGGTACAAGCTTTCCATCTACCTGGTTTGTGAATACAAATGTAACCTGCAATGTTAAGAAAAAAAAAAAAGAAAAAAAAATGTTAATGCGCGTTTGTGTGAGCCCATATTTGAACTTGAATGCTTTCAGTTGAAACCAAGGCTAGATTCATACTAAAGAATAATTTGCATTTATGGGAAACTGAACTCCTAAAACCTTGGACGCTTTCCATTGAAACCGAATAGATTCACGCTAAAGAATACTTTGTATTCATTCTCTTTTCTCGACAACTGAGTAAAAGATAAAAGGGAGAAAATCGAAGTAATACAAACTTTTGCGACTTGAATGTGTGGCTGTTAAAACTATGAAAATTTTCAGCATCATTACAAAGAGATGCTTGACTTTGTCTTTCAGTATTTTCTTTTCTCCAGCTGGCTTATCCTTTTTAGTTAAACCAGGATTTTATGGATGAAAAAATTTAGCAAGCCAAAAAAAAAGGCAGTGGTACTTTATTTTTCTCTATATGGATTTGGAGACAAAATCAAATTAAATATATAATGACAGCACCTCGTCGCCAGCTGAAACTTGTAGTATAGCATCTGGCACTGATGTTGAGTGAAAATGATGCCCCCAGCTGCCCAAATCCTCCTCTAGAGGAGTCCCTACCTTAAAATTCAGCATTATAGATGCGATAGAAAATCAATCAGTCTCTTGAAAAGACAATAGAATATATTATGACTAGTTTATGACTAACCTGCTTCTCTGAACTCTTTAACTTGTGCAAAATTCCAGCAATTCCTGCAAATCCACCAACATCAACGACCTCTTGATCTGACGGACACCCACTCGTTGATCCTTCTACCTCTATTATGTTCTGAGGACCATCATCATGAAAAAGGCAGCGAGCACAGTTCATGTTTTCATGTATTTCAGACCTAGGTAGAGAATTTGGAAAAAAAGAAAGAAATTATAAAAAAAAAAAAAAAAATCCCATGTTAACTGCAACATCAAAAAGACATCTTATTACAGTTCAGAATTCAGAAATAAAAGAGGGACACATCAAGCTCTACCACGGAAATATGGTATATAATGGTTCATTGCCAGTACTTTTTATGTAACTATTTTGAGTTTATTTAAGCAAATACAGATGTATCATAGCAAACTTTCTTTCATACAACTGAAATTGACACTTGGAAGAAACTAATAACTACCATTATTATCGTACCTTCTTTGATGATGATAAGTAAATCTTTTACGGCGTATTCTCATGCTCAATACAAATAACAAGTTAAATGTGATTGTGAGCATGCTTCTTCACTTATGCTTGATTTGCAGCAGATGACAAGGTGACATTTTATTTTCATTCTCAATTTACTTCCTGCTCTATTCCCAACATAAATTCACCATAAAGGCATAAACCCCAAAATATAATAATAATTTAAGCTAAATATTATGCAGCCCAAACTATGTTTCACAGTGTACAAGTCAACAACCTTTATATTAGCAGTGCACTATAGTTTTACCATGACTGGTAGTCGCAAAAAATGGTATGTTTTTAAGGTTTTCAATAGGCTAAAATGGAAATTAGAATCACAATATATTCAACTTAGGGAGAAAAAGTTACCCGACATTCTCATGAAATGTGAACAGATCTCGTAAATCTTCAGTTGAAAGAAAGTTTCCCTGAAAATTCAAGCACACCAATACCATGAATACAAGAGCAAACTACAATCATATAGCAGAAATAACAGCAACGTGAAAGAACCTGCATGGCAGGGCTATCATTTTGACCATGCTGAATAACTTTTTGAAGCCCCTCTTTTGACATTTGGCGCTGGTAAACCTGCAAGAATTACAGGAAAAGAATCACCCATCATACTGTCACCTCACTTGTTGAAATCTAACAAGGAAAATGGAATATAGTAACTGCATCAACTAAGTTTCTGCTCATCAAACCTTTTCTTCAATTGTTCCAGTACTCAGAAATCTATATATGTAGACTCTCTTCTTCTGGCCGTCCCGCCAAACTCTTGCAGCAGCCTATTTAGAGAAGGACATATTTATGCAAGACATAAGAAATGGAGATACACATGCCTCCTGAACTCAAATAAGCTGTACATTAGGGGTTATTATAAGAAATTACCTGTTTGTCATTGGCAGGATTCCAGTCAGGATCAAACAGGACAAGCCGATTACCACCTATTAGATTAAGGCCACAACCACCAGCCTTACTGCTTAGCAGAAATACAAACTCATCCTGTAGGATGAGTTAAAATGGCTTTTTTAGTAACTAAGCTAACTGAAACCCCCAACCAGGGCTCCCCTTTGAGCAGACAACAAAGTCTGATATGTAGATATTTCAAATGAGAAGGAAAAGAGATAAAACCTTATATGGATCATTGAAGCGATTAACGAGCTTCTGTCTTTTACCAATTGATGTGGTTCCGTCAAGCCTTAAGTACGGATATCTCCTTTCCCGGCATAATTGAGCAAAAAGGTCCAGAGTCTGATGAGTGAAAACCATTTTGAAGTGTGAGAGTGAAAAGTGATCCTCATCCCTTCCACTATAACAGTTGTGATAAATGCTTAATGAAATATTTTTTTTATAAATGATTTGCAGATGATATATAGCATCAAACTCCATGTGTTTGCAAAAATAACTTGTTAATGAAAAATATTTTCCAATAAAAACATTTTCGGATAAAACAATTTATAATATATTAAGTTGCAATACTGAAAATTGCTCGGATATTATAAGTCCAATATATATTCCTTCAAGGATTTGTTTGTTGTTCCCTCTGTTCTACATCAGATCATTGAGTTTAAAAAACAAGTTTTTCCATTGATTTTTCTTATCACCCATTTCTTTTTCCCTTCATAAAACACGAAAGCAGCTTTTGTTTGCTCATTCCTACAACTTTTAGGTCAGGTTCGAAATGCAACCACAAGCTTCAACATTATTTTAAAATTTTGCTCCTTGTTAAATGCCTTGTTTAGGCCACCAGGCAATGAATCATATATAGTTTCTATTTTTCATATTTATTTTTATTTGTTGGGCTAAGCCTAGTTCCTATTTTTTCCTTCTTTGTTTATTTATCTTACTTTTAATCTATTTAATTTTTTTTAAAATCTCTATGACAACTTTTTCTTTTCAGAGAATTTTTTTTACATTACAATAGTTTCGTTTACATAAATTATTTATCTTTGTAATAAAGGTATCAAGTACCATTGGCTCGTATATTTATTTTTTACATAAACTTTCAAACTCTTCTAAACATATAAACCAAATTTAATAAAAATCTTCTCTAGTTTTCAAACTTGAAAAATGATGTTATGTTCTTAAGAAATAAACGCATTTTCCACAAGTATTGGAAAATTGATTTTCTGTTCTAAGTTGTCCATAAAAAAAATGAAAAAAAAAATAGAAAAATTGTTTTCCACAAGTATATTACAAGCCCCTCCCCCATAAAATGACCAAGAAAGCATTTTCCATTTAACAAATTCTCCTAAAAGTGTCCCAAACCCAACACCATAAAATGCAGAAAAAGTTTACATGGAACAAATAAAGCTTTAGCTTTACAATTTTACAAGATCAAAAAGATATTTTATCCAGATACACAAATGTATACCACTTAATAGGTTGTCTCCAAATATTACAAATTAAAAGTTAAAAAGTTATAACATCGACAATTAGACTCTTTATCAACTCTTTCATTCATTAAACAATGAATTTTACATGACAGCAGGAATAGCATCTCCATATAAAAAGGAAACAGAAGGATTATATGCAAATAAAACTATGATCAATAGATTTATTTCTGCATGACATTAATTAATAAGAATCACCATGTAAATCTACCTGAGTATAGTTTGAGACAAGAACAATTCGGTCATCAGTTTGCCGACGTAAATGGGCCAATAATCGAGCCAAAACATGCATTTTACCAGAAAGTTCAATCCATGCCCCATCACCACCACTCCATGAACCAGATCTACAATTGAGGCAGAAAAGAAAGCAATCGCATAAAGAAGGAAAAAGAAAGAAACCAACAAAGTAAAAAAGAAAAATGTGTAACTTAAAAATAGTATAGGAAATAGATAATATATAAAACACAAAAACTGTTACCTCCCAGAGAACATCTCTGAAGGGAAAAATCGCATACAATCCTCAAACCCTGATGTTCCATGACTTCCATTTCTTATGGTATCATATATTAGCTGCATAGGTAACTTCTCTGAGAAAAATAGTTGATTCTGAACTTTACACAAATTAGAATCAAATGGAAGATGAAAATATTTTACAAGAAGTAAAATAGATTTACCAAGGGCCTTATGGAAGCAATATAGCAACTAACAGGAGAAAAGACTAAATCCGTGATGATCTTAGGCTGAAAGAGCTTAATAAATGAGTTAAAAGCTTGAAGATTATATCACACTGTCCTGATAACGAATAATTCCACTTCTACAAGTTACTTCAATAGAAGCAATATTTTTGCTCTACTTCTAAATTTGCTCTGTCGAGCTCATTCATATTGAATAAGATAATTTGGACTGAGAATTTATCATATGCTACACTTTCCTACTGCAAAAAGCAAACAATTATTATTGTATTACTACAAAGCCTTCCATCTTTGCAACCTCAACATTCACTGCAGTAGAAAAGATGTTACGTCCTTTAAAAAAAAAATAAAAACTCTTCTCACTGAAGCTTTCTAAGAAAAAGAATATGATATCACTCCAGACCTCTTTTTTGTCAGGTTTTCCATTTGATCAATGGGGAGTCTCACCATTGAGCTCAACATTTATCTATAAAAAGCAAACAAGAACTAAAAAAGGATTGCTCTTCATCTCATAAGTTCACAGGAAAATAAAATTGCATGTCAAAACAATAACATAGGATGCCAAATCAATTACTAGCACTTTAAAAGATGTGCACTAACAAGTTTCATTCCAAAATGAAGAGAGTTGCTAGCTAAGAATTATCACAGATATAGAACACCCACATATATATATATATATATGGATAGTGGACACCACTAACTTTAGCCACTAGTATTAAATTCAACAAAAATATCATAGAAAAGGCAACCTATGTCGAAGCAACATCCCAAAACAATTAATCCTTGTAGGAATTTTTTTTTTTTTTTTACCTTTGGATGATTGCAGAGCTTCTTAAGAGCTGTAATATAAGCCAAAATCTTTGACTGCTTTGTGTCTTCAGTGATTGCTTGTTTAACCTGTATGGAATGGAAAAAACAAATGGAATGTTTATTAGCATTCATACCATAAACCACCAAAGTTTAATGTAAATATACAATACGTTATCCAAATAAAAAATGCAAACCCACATTTTTGGAATGTATAAAATGGTTGTAAAGCTCTGATTGGAGGGGAGTCAATTTGCAACAAACAACTTCAACAATCTGCAAGGGAGGCATCCTTAGTAATATTAAAATAAATTTACCATTAACCACAATATACTGTCTGAAATGACTAAAAAGTGATAGAAGTCAAGAAGATTATATCTGAAATCAGCAAAACAAACTGCTAGAAAATAATGTAAGAACACTAAATTGGAGAACACTGTGATTGCATACGAAAAATATGAGCACATGTTAATCAGCAGTTCATTCTAAGAAACATGGATATAGTTAAGAAACTTATTGTCAAATGACCAGAGTATGGATGTTATATCCCCAGTTTAAGGATCATACTATGGGATTATGGACAAGGAAGGAGCTCATTAGAGGAAGCTCTTGACACTTTAGACTGGTTGAGAGAGAGAGCATCAAACTTGGAAATTTTGAATATGAAATACGATTGCTTCATTGATAACTTGTTATCTATATATAAAGATAACAAAAGAGTCCTAGAAGAAACTAATTCATACTGATTAGAATTCTAATTCCTGCTAACTTAGAATTTAAGAATTTAAGTTTGAATGGACTAACTAAATCTTAATCCTAATTCTAATCTTAATCCTATATGGTATCCATAACATTACTTCCCTCCTAGAGAAGGAGCTTGTCCTCAAGCTCAAATTCCGATAAGCTTACCTAAAGTGATTTATCGGGTTCCTTTCCAAGTTACAGTATTCTTTAAAAATCTCCCAAGTTATTCTTTGTTTCTCCTGCTTTGATTGATAAAACCATAATGGTGCCTCTCCTAATAGAGGAAAGATTGTCAATCCCACCTTATCCTTCATTTGTGTTCTTTGGTTTGAAAAAGAAATTGTTCACAATAATCTAACCAACTTAGCAGATCCTCTGATCCATCAAATACTAGAGAATCCAGTTGACTATATCTCGACACTACCCCAACACTAGGTCATGTGCCATTCTGCCTGATATCTCTTAGGTTTGATTCAAATGGCTGATGTTGCTGCTAGTTTTCACCTCAGGTTCCTTGCATTGCCTTTTACTCAGGCTACCAAGTATCTCTTGTATTTGCCAATATAAGTTTTAAAGTTGAGCCTCCAATGGGGACCCATCAATGCTACTCGAGCTTCATTTTATGCATGCACTTCCTAGATTTTTCTCTTGGATTTGAATCCAATACCAAATTGTTAGGTCTCCGGGTTAAGGATCATGTCATGGAACAATGGACAGGGAAACAGCTCATTGGAGGTAGCTCTTGACACCTTAGACTTCTTGAGAGAGAGCCTTAGATATCAGAAATTTTGAATCTAAAATATGCTTGCTTTATTGAATAAAATTATTGTCTCTATATATAGAGATTATGATGGGCCGCCTATTGTTAAGCAATACAGTCGAAGGGCAAAGAAGGGAAAGCAGGGAACAACAACAAACATCTAGCTGGAAATTAGTTAGGGAATTTGTTAGAGCACAGCTGTTGGGTTGATATAAAAGAATCAAGTTGTTATAGTTGTTAAGAGGGGAGGGGGGGGGGGGGGTACACTATATAAGAGGAGAATAGGAAGCCTGAAAAGGGTAGAGAGGAAAAACTAAGGAAATTGTAAGGGGAGGGGCTGGTCCTCGAATCCAGTAGGTTCTTTACTGTTTTTGCATTGTTCTTGTTGATATAAACCATTCAGAACTTACTCTACTCCTTCTTGTCTCTATTTACTGTTTGTTCACTGAGAGTTATTTTAACAAGGCCAAGTACCCTCAAATAGCCGACAGAGTTGGTCTCCATCAGATTACAAAAGAGCTCTACCAGAAACTAATTCCCACTAATTAGAATTCTAATTCCTACTAACTAAGAATTTCAATTTAAATGAATTAACTTTATCCTAACTCTAATCATAATCCTATTCAGTATCCATAACGGAGCTCACCAAATGTATCTCAAATTGAATTACTCTAAAATATATAACCTTATAAAGCATATATGTACATTGCTTGACTAGTATAGTTAAAAGCAATACGTACAAGTTGGAGCCTAGACGCAATCACAATGCCAAAGTTCACATCATATTTGAGCAGGGTAAGGCACACATTTATAAAATAAATTAATAATAAAGTATATGATAAACCATAAAATTTATAACTCAAATGTAGGAAAAAGAATCTAAAGAAAGTGAAGGAATCAAGTGAGAGTTGGTTTAATTAAATTAATAATTATATTACATTTATATGTTATAATGTGAAAGCTCCCTGTAGATTAGTAACTCCCACTCATTTTCTCCCTTTCCAAAACCCACCACAAAAGTACTAATTGAGGGAGAATGAGAGACAGAAAATATGTTAGAGAGATAACAAAATAGAGATAAGCTCATAATTTTAGAGATATTGGAGCATTCCCTAGGTCAAAATTAGTCTTCACTAGCTTTCTGTCTTCTCTTTGTTTTTTCCCTTGTTCTTTGATTCTTTCTCGAGGTCCATCTCTTTGTGCCTAAGAGCCAAGGCATTTGGCATCTGGTCATAGGTAGGGTTTCCTTGATTCAAGGTTCAAGAGCAATTGCGCTTAGGAGTGCAACTATGCCAAGCATACCAAGATATAATGAAATTTAACAAGCACTGAGATCTTGATTAAGATTTAAGTGGCTATACCTTTGGTGGCAGGTGATTCGATAACAATGCATTAGTCCTCCTCAAGATGAACTGCACATTTTTAGCAAGATGTGAGAAACAGCAAAAGTCATTTTTTTCTTACGGATAGAACAAAACTAATCTATATATGTTTTATATGGTGGAATCATTACTACAACATACAATTAGCAGACATCAGGGACGTTATTCTTGTAAAATGTGACCTGCAATTGCATATATACTGGTAAGATAATTAATTATTACCTGATTCACATTTGCACTTAATTCTCCAGAGCGCTTAACACCTAACTTCCTCTCTTCTTCTGTGGCAGTTGGTTCTCTTCCACAAATGATTGGTATCTTCATTTTTCACAAGTGACAAATTTTAGAAACAGGATATGCATGTAAAATTGCTTATTACTAAAATATAAATATTAACACCACAGCGAATCATGTATAAGAAAGATGTATTCCACCTTTAAATTATAAAGAAAACTGCAACACCTTATTGCTGGATTGTTATGTTTTATAGTAAAGATGAAAGGGCTTCCTATTCATAGTGTGCATCCCAAGTGAAATATAAGGCTCCTGTGTTCTGTGAATGATTGCTCACAGTATCAATGTGTTAGGGTGAGAAGAGTTGGAATTAGAGAGAGAGAGAGAGAGAGAGAGATTAGATGAGAATAGAATAGAAAATAGATGAGAAATTGAAGATTAGAGTAGATGAGAAGAGAATAGAGAATAGGTGAGAAGAGAATAGGAATGAGCAGGGAGAGAATGATGCTCTTGTCATTGATAATTCTTTTCATGATACAAGTACATTCACTTTCATCTCTTTTTATACAATCATGGCAGTAACTGTCTTTTAGCAAACTAACTATTCGAGCTCACTCTTTCTTATCTGTTTTCTTCCCTCTTCTATAATGTGGACACAATGCTGTTATGTATTTTCTGTTTTTTCAAAGTTGAAATCCAAATAACCCATTCGGAAAAAAGTGATATTGGAAATGTCAAAAAGATAAATATAAACCAAAATGGCAAGTCTTATATATAATTAGATTGTAATAAAACTCACCTCATAATGACGACGAAAAAATGCAGCATCACCCAAAATCCCTGGATTAGTAAAGTTTACCATTGCAAAGAACTCTTCTAGGTCATTCTGCTAGATCACAAATGGATAGAGAGCATAAATAAAGGAGACAAAAAAAAAAATTCTAAGTTCAAACTAAAGGGAAATATATCTTGGACAAATGTCTCTCACCTGCATTGGAGTTCCAGACAACAAAATGCGACGCTTGCATGAGAGAGCAGCCAATGCCTATGCCAGTGAAATGTTCATGAATTTATTCAGAAAAAGAAGAATAAGACAGCATGTGCTAGGAAAAAAGAAGATATTCATGTCATACCCGGTTTGTTAATGTCTGATCATTTTTCAACCTGTGAGCCTCATCACATACGAGGAGGTCACAAGATTCAGTATGGCTAAATTTTGACGAATGCATCCGGAATGTCTCATATGAAACAATCAGAACCTACAGAGAAATTCATTGGATTAGTAGACATTTTTCCAGACAAGTGCTGATCAATACTCCACATTTTTACCTGCAAAGTACTCTGCAGACTTGTAAAACTGTCGATTCCAGAGACAACATCATCTCTAGTGCTTTCACAGAGAGCTATAAGATTAATTCTTTCTCCAACCCATTTTTTTATTTCAGCCTCCCAATTGCTTACAAGGCTGGTTGGAGTGACAATGATGGCTTTTCTAACCATAGGCTTTCCATCAAACCCTTGACTAAGAAGAGTGTATAGCAACGTGATTGACTGCAATGTCTTTCCCAAACTGTAAAAATATCAAAAACACCAACCGTTAAATAAAACCACAAACCCAAATCACATGGCAAGCCTATAAAACGATAAGATATTTACCCCATGTCATCAGCCAAAATACATCCACTGATATTGGCTTCACTGTGTAATCCTGAAACACATTCAAACATGAATTGAACCCCTTCTCTGCAAAGAAAATTAACACCTTTAACAACTCAAATCAAGAGAGTGAAAAGAGAGAAAGTCTCATTCAAATTAGCCTTGACTAATAATTTCGAAAACAAAATAATTAAAATGATCACTTTCAATTCCATTACATAAATTTTTAGGAAACACACCCACAATTTCAGAACCAGATTTAAACTGGCATACAATGATCAGTACCTTTGATGCGGTCGAAGGAACTGAACAAACAATGGATCCACCACTATAGGTACTGAATTACCAGCTCCATCATCAGATTCTTCAGGTTGCCACAACACCAGGGGATAAATTCCAGGTGGCAAAGTCACACTTTCCTCCACTTTATCTTTCTCAACAGTACTCGACACGTTTAATCGATCAGTTATTGCCACCAAAACTGGCATCGAAGAACCCCATGGAACAAACCGTTTCCGGGCACAAAGGCGACGAGTGAGCTTTTCATTTCCATCTTTATAGCCATTGGAACATGGAGGTTTAAAGGGTTTCCTACAAATGGATGCCCCTTCTGTTACTGAAAGAACTCGAGGAAGCAGTGCCTGTCTCCTTACTATAAGATTGCCTCTGGTATATCACATAAAATTTTCAGTGTAATGACAAAAATTGATATGCTTGGATGCAAACCGAAATTTGCGAACACCTTATTACTGTAAGAACAATAGTGCAGACGAGAAACTCCTATTAAAATCCCTAAGTTGCATCCCATCAGTATACCCAATCAATTCATTGAAGTATTTATAAACAATGGGCGGATTCTGCGTTCACATGTGATGCTAAGTTACTTGTTTATTCCTAAAACTTTGACCACAGGCGGGGCTGAGAAATCAAAACCTCCAACGCAATGAGAATTATTAAATCCTTCTAATTTCATCCATTTTTTAGCAATGCTAGTCTTCCGATCCAATGCAAGTAACAAATAATCAAAAAAAGAAGAAAAACTCGAAATCGTTGAATTATAACAAAGAACAGGAACCCTAAACCAGCTAAAATGTCAAACCCTAACTTCCAAACAGGGAGTGTCAAGGAAACTTGGCTATTTTACTGATAAATTAGAAGTACCTCACAAGAGCATCAACATTCTTTGATTTGCGATCTTCATTAGACGGATTCGGCGCCCCAGACCGGTGTCCAGCGTCGTCGTCGTCTACCAAATTTTCATCTAGATCAAGTGCGTACTCGTCACCAAAATCGCTCGAATCGGACGGTGAGAGAATTTCCTCGTCTAGTTCTTCTTCTTCCTCTTCGTTTTCCAATGAAGACATTTTGAGACTGCCACTGCAACCCTCACACAGTGGGCGTACTCGTTTTCAAATCAGAATATTTGGCGGGTAAACATTGA
>CAOGCB010294396.1:0-17877 GCA_948266635.1 Cnidoscolus chayamansa
GTCGTGCTCAAATGAATTGATATAGTGATCAATGTCATTTGATTTTATCAGTCAACTTTGTAATCGAGAAACTTCATGTTTGGATAATATAAGTGTGACAGTGACCATGACTTATGTTCAAACTAGATATCGCATGACAAAAGGATTATGACATGTTCTATTAATTAGGTTGATATCAGACTACTGATTTTATATTATTTGGGTAGTCATAATGTCTTACTAGAGGTCGCTTATGACTTGTGGGCTTACAATGGGATTGGCCCATTGCCAACATAATATAAACCTATTGGGTCACACACTAGAATGTATTGAATGGACCGGATTTAATTTAGGCCCTTTTAATTTTAAGTATCTGATTAGAATACTTATGTCAGATACTTAACCCTAATCAAATTCGATTAGGTTAGGGTTAAATGGTCTATTATAAAAGGAGTCCTTACCTGCATTATTCGATAGTAGAGAGTGAGCGGGCATTTTTTAGAAAAACGCCAACCAAAGAGTTAAACCCTAAATACCGAAAGGAGTAAGCACTCTACGCCGTTCAGTGATAGTCGTTCGTGTATGGATACCAGCAGAGGGTGGTTGTTCACTGAGTAGCACCTGTAGTCTAATTTTCAAAGGTTTCTCCACTACAAGAGGTAACTATCATATCCTTTTCATCGAATTAACTTGAATCACATGGATCCTTGGAGGGTTTCATATATTATCCGCTACGTTTAATTATTTTATATAATATACAAAACCCAACATAATGGCCCATATAAATTAAGTCCTTCAGCTGCTCGCAGCTGTTCTTCCAAAGTTGTCAACTTCTCATCTTCAGTCCTCTGCCTTTCTCTTTCTACCTCGGGGACTTTACAAATAGGTAGAGGGGGTTGCTCGGCCGCCACTAGAGCATTTGTTGTGTGCTCCAAGGAAGCAGGAGGATAAGAACACATACCCTCGGCAAGATGGGCTTGTGGTATTATGCCTTCACGCCCTTCTCCCAGATAGAAATAAGGTTATTGAATTGACCTATTTGATTGTGAAGGCCGAAAAGTGTATGAAGTCAGCGAGGCTTCTGGAGTCATGTTTGTTCCCAAGTTCTGCTCGCCCTGTTTCCCTAAAGCTTGCATCATCTTTACTAGTTCAGTGATCTATCATTTTAATTCTGCCACTTGTTCTTATAATTCCTGCACCTGTTCTTGGTTTTCCATTGTCTACCTCCTTGCTTGAGCACGCGTGTTGTGAATCCTTCTGTCGATTCTTGGGCCTAGGGCTAGGTTTCGCTAGGTCTTTGCTATTTTCCTTAGCAGATTTTTCGTTAGTTTAGATTAGTTTAGCCATCCTCATTTTATTTATATTAGAACAAAAGGGGAAGTGTTAAAAGGAATTTAAGTTAGGAGTCAAAATGGGCAGTTATTCAGTCATGACATTCATTCTGGCGAAATTAGCAAACCATTGTGAATTTCATTGATGTGTTCAAAATTGTTACAATGAAAGGCATTTTTCCAAGTCTTAGTTCTCGCAGAATCCTCCATATTGACTGACACTTCAAAAGATAACAATGCAACGGCTCATTGTACTCCATGGGGTTTAATGCTGCTAGGGCCTTCTCTAAATCACGGAGGAGTTCTTTTTTTCCGCTCAAGGCTAGGTCTTCAAGTCTTCTGACCTTTCCTTTAAGTTCTAGGATGAGATCTTGGTATAGCGCCTTGTCACTCCTTTCGTGCATGCATTAGAGATTAATATAATCCAGCTAATTCTACATCTGAGAGTTCTTATAATGATACTCAGATAAGGTTTTGACTAGCTCCACCACCCGTTTCATTTCCTGGGCAAGTTCTACTTTTATTCGTTCTTGGTTGGCGAGAGCTTAGATTAATCTTCCACGGAGTGAGTTTCTTTCCTTGTCCCATAGCTTGGTCAAGCGGATCAATTTTTCTTCTTCTTCATCCCTTGACCTTTTTTGCGTTTCTTTGGTCCGCTGGACTTCCCTTTCCATAGATTCTATATCTTTTTCGATCTCGAATTTCTGCCCATTCGAGGTTCGTTTCAGTTCTTCTTTATCTTCTTCCAACTTATTCATCCTTTGGTGCAAGATTTGATTTTCTTCGTTCAGGAGTTGAAGAAAGTCTAGACCCTTTTCATCTAGTTGCTCAGGCCTTTCAGGCATCTTATCTAGGTTTTCTCTCCAGGCTTGGTATCCTTCAGTTACTAGCGATGCCGAGTGGCTTCCATGACATGCTCCCACGCGTTCACAAATGCAGCGAGCTTGGGAGGAGCGTGTGGTTCGTGGTAGTGAAACTCTATTTTTGGGAATGGCTCGATTTCAGGCATAGATTGAGTACTATCGAACTGCCTCATGATCAGGGAAGGCGCGTAATTTGTACACCCAGTTATTCCAATCAATGTCACGGCGAGGTAATTTCCAGTTCTGAATAGGAAATTTTGGTATGGCTTCCATAACTTCCACCAACAATAATTGTAGCTTCTGTAGTCTCAGATCAGATCCTTCCATTCTTGACTACATTTTTTGGGTATTTGGACAGGTATCATTCTTTCTAAAGGGCATTGCTCATTACTCCATATTGTCCCAAAGTTATGTGACCAAGAGGGGATGAATTAGTCACTTTTTTATTTTTCTTAATTTTCCAAGTTATTGCTCTAAACTTGTATGTGAAATTGTGACAGGATATTTTTCAAGTGAGTTCTATTCTTATCAAACTTTTCTTCTTTAGCAAACTAATGAAGTCTGAGAATGAATCTAGCTTAGCTAATTTTCTTCTTTAGTAAAATTACTATTCAAGCTACTATTTAGTGTAGAGTTTAGGAGGACTTAGAGTAATTTTAGCTTAGCTAATTTTTCCTGTATGACAAAACTACTATTCACACTACTGTTGACTATAGAATTAGTTGAGGTTTCTGGTTTTCTAATTTCTATTCTTTTTTATTTAGTTTTTATGGAAACACATTTAGATTTCAATGAAATTCAATTAAATGAAACAAAAACTTAATAAACAATAAATTAAATAAGAGTAGAGTTGAGAAAATTCAAACACAAGGATTTATAGTGGTTCGGCTAAAACCAGCCTACGGCCACTCTTCTCAAGCTTCTTCTTAAGAGTTACACTCCACTATCTATCTCTTTTCCAAGGTAAGATGTCATAAACGATTTTTAGGGTCTAGAAGATTAGATGCCTAAAATAAAGAAGTAGCAAAAGAAAAAGGAATAAATAAGAGATAAATAAAGAAAATAGTAAAGAAAATAGAAATAGAAAGAAAATAAGAAAAAATTTAAAAAATAAAAAAATAAAAAAATAAGAAAAAAGAGTTGAAAAGTCAAAAATAGTGGCCATGAGGTGGCCACCATTTAAGAAGGGATTTTAACTTTAAAAAAAAAAGAAAGAAAAAGAGTAAAACACAACCAGCAGAAATCAAAAGAAAGTAAACGGGATAGAAGAGAAAAGAGAAGAAAAGAAGAGAAAGTAAGGAAAAGAGAAAGAAGAAGAAGAGGAAGAAGAAGAAGAAGATTAAAGGTTATAAGTTGTTGTGTTTTGTTAAGTTTAAAGTTTTACATGCTTTTAATGAAGTGGACAGTAGGTTAGGGTTTAATCTAACCTAGAACTTTGTAAGAATCATATCTAGATTAAAACATGGTTTCTACACTTAAATCAAAGTAATAAAGATCATAGAAGTGAGAAAAATGATTGAGGTGTTGAACTAGAACTAGGGTTCAGTGTGACAGTAAGTTGTGTTATTGTTTAGGAGAATCAAATGAAGTCTAAAAATTACGTATTATATACTAATAGAAAGTTGAGAATGTTAATACAATTGTTCAGAATATCACTTGACTAAACTAGGTCGTTTGAGGCATGAAAATGTTATAAGAACAGGTAAAGGTCAAAAATGTTGAATCATAGGATTGTAGTACAGGGCAGTTGATGTTATTAGTGATTTGGAAGCCTTAATGGATAGATAAAATTATGAAATTTTGTATGACGTTTTTTTAGGATGTTAGCTACAAGTTTCATGTTTTGCACTTTGGCAAAAACAGAACCTAAACTGGTCAAAAGATTAGACAAAAGATAAGTGTCACTGCAAATCTGCAGAAAGTCTGCAGAAATGTAAATGGTGAGTTTAGTACTCAAATAGAGTCCAAATGACCTAATATTTGGTGTGAACTTTTATTATATGTTAAGGAACTTCAGTTAAATTTTGAGATCAAAATAACTTGAATAGATAGTTAAATGGACTGAAATTACAAGACGTAGCAATAGAGGTACTTTATCGGCTAATAGACTTTAGTTGAGTAGAAAGTGACTTAAATGAGTTTGATATGAGCTGAAACTTGAATGGAACTTTAAATGTTAAGTTGTTAGGAAGTGTACAAAATTTTAGAGCAATTAGAGTTGAATAAGTGAGGTTTCTGCCTCTTGGAAGAGGAAGTCGTGACTAGGCTTTCTTAAGTCGCGAGCGCGAAAAGGGACCAAAACTAGACAGTAGCTTTTATTCTAAGGTTGCGAGCACTTCGCGGGCGCAACATGGGTCTAAAATCATACAGTAACTTTAGTGCCAAAGTCGTGAGCGCGACATTAGTTTTCACGAGCGCGAATTAGGTTCTTCGAGACACAGTAGGTTTGTAGAATTTCTCGCGAGCGCGACTTGTTCCAGTCAAAGAGAAACTTTGAGGAATGATAAGACTTGGAACATGTTTTGGGAATCTAGTGTTATACTTTTATTCATTGTATTTAATTAATACTTTTGAATGAAAATGTTATGGATGTTGATGTAAGAATGTAATGTGAAATAGGTGCTCGGAGTGAAACTGTTCCTAAAGATCGTGATAGAGTTGACAAGGGGAAAGCGATAGTAGGTAAGTTATGGGATCATTGTGCAACTGTGTGCATGATGAAAATATGTGAAATGTATGTTTGTAGGTGATCTTCTAAATTATTATTATTTGAAAACCTGGTGAGCAATTGAATTGTAGTTGGGGCCACTAGTGATATTTGATATAGAAGTGTGTTTTTATGCAGGGAAATGAGAAATGAAATGTTGAATGTTTGTGTGCTTTATTTGTGATTGTGAATTGTGATTGAACTTAGTGATTGCTAGATTATATGTGAGTGATATGCTTTCATAGAAATGTGGAAATAATAATGAGATTGATCATAATGAGTATGATAGGTATATGCATATGATGACATGAAATGCATACAGTACATCATACATGACATGTTCAAAGGGGGATGGCAAGTGATACCGAGAAGGAACCTAGCCAAGAAAAGAAAAAGAAAAGAAATGGTGGGTGATACCGAGAAGGAACCCAACCATAAGAAAAAGAAAAGAAATGGTGGGTGATACCGAGAAGGAACCCAACCATAAGAAAAAGAAAAGAAAAGATGAGTGATACCGAGAAGGAACCCAACCAAGATATGAAAGAAAAATAAATGGGATGGTGGGTGATATCGAGAAGGAACCTAACCATAGGTGCATAACATGAGTGCATCCATATCATATATTGAGACATCACATATTTCAATTGATACTATACATTGATGATGATAATAAAAATGATGATTTCAATGATTATATTTGTTGATATTTGATGACACTTAATGTGTAATCAATGGTTGTCGATGCGCATGATTTATATTAATGTTATGCATGCTATTTGTGGTGTGTGTATAACTTACTGAGTATCGTACTCAGCATTTATCTCTGATGAATGCATGTGAGAGTAGTAAAAGAAAGTAGGGAGATCAGTGAGCTTACAAAGCTTTCAGAGGTAGTAAAGTTGTAATTAAACATGTATCCCAAGACCATTGTATTTTATACAGTTTATATTTTGTAACTATCACAGTAGAATAGAGGCAGTAATGTAATAATGATATAGATATGCTGTGTAAACTTTAATATGACAACTCTGGTAAATGTTTTGTATTATAATTGGTTTTTATGAAAATATCTTTTGTTTTAAGGATGATGTTTTAAATGTTTAAAAAAAATTTACAGAATTTTTACAGAGCAACGATCCAATATTATCCCTTACAGAGTGATTGGTGATTTTTCGAGGTTGAAGTGGGAAGTCATTAGTCATTCTGTGGGAGGCATGTCATGGAGAGGATGTGACATAAGAGATGAAAACCTTTACAAATCTTCCAAGCTTCACAGGTGCTAGGAAACCTCTTACAAGTTTGAATATCCCCTCAAACTTCTTTTAGCTTCAAGGTGCTAAACTACCTCTTCCAAGTAATATACACTCACTTGAATATAATAAATATTAAACTCAGAATTCCCAGAAATAAATTCTCTCTTAAAACAATTACAATAGATTGCTATTAAGAAGAGAGAGGATATGCCAATGAAGCTCACAATGAATGCTTAAAAGTCAATGAAAAATCTGCTCAGCAAATTGCTCAATAATATCATGCATTCATTAACCAATACTTGAAGTAAATGCAAATATTTATAGATGAAAATTTGGTCTGAAAATTTTTGAACAAAGAAGCCACCAATGGCTAGAAAACTAGCCGTTGGAATCCTGCTGTCAACCGTACATCCTGCGTAGACTGTGCCATTTGTACTTCTGTTAGGATTCAGTCGAGGCTTTTTCAAAATTAGCTTGGCTAAACTTCTTGACTATGAAAGTAGTCTGGCTAATTTTGAGAGCAGTAGGATAATTTTAAAAACTAGTTGGCTAATTTCATTTTCAATAGTTTCTGCACAAAAGTGTAGTTGCAAAACTAGTTAGGCTAATTTTATTTTTCATATGTGTAATGAAAAAGGACTTCATCTTAAATTAGTTAGCTAATTTTAACCCTTGAGCTAAAATTAGGTATCTAATTTCAGCTTGTCTTCATTCGATTTTTCTCGTCTTAAAAATCATTTTGAGCATAAGAAAAACTTTTTAATGCATGAGACACATTGGCATAATTCTCACTTCTTTTACATGTTCTCGGCCTAGTTCTCATTTCTTCATATATCTTCGTGATATATCTTCTTTCCATGCTCTTTTCATTTCTTCATTTTTTTTATCTTCTTTCACCCTTTGATCTGATATTCTTGAATCACTTGTTAGCATAATTCATTAAGTTTTGTTATCATCAAAATAGGTTTTCTCCTTATGGAGTCAACACTCCACATAAGGCCTCAAAATTCTTGGGGGAATACGTGGCTCAAAGCCCAAAGGTAGAGGAGTGGTCTACAACACTTTAAGCTCCCTTCCTCTTTTTCCCTGCAATGGGTCAAGGAGAGAAAGGTTTTCGCTAAGATGGCTAGCACTGGATTTATTCTGTGGGCTTCTAGATCAACGTAGAAATGCACCGCTTCTCGACTAATCATGCCTGCGTAGAAGGGAATATGATGAGCCTTTATAAACTAATTACCATGATTTTGATGTGGTTTCGAAGTTCTGCCGGTTGTAATGTTCCTGAAAGACCCGTCTAAGGTATTGCCAACTCCAAGCCTTCGAATCTCCTATGTGAATTTCTTGTATTCAAACTTCCTCTACAAGGGCTTGTATGAGTGTTGCCAACCTCTTATGAGTATCCTTATTGCTTAGATGCAGATACACATGGTGAGGGTGCTTACTTGGTGACTGAGTAAGTCTTGATACTCTTCTATAGTGGAAGTGGAATCTATATTACCAAAAGAGAACACCTGGTATGTAGGGTTCCAAAAGGTCACAAGGGCTTGTAACGCCATTTCTTGTACCTTTATTCTGAGTAATTGGGTAATTTTTTCGTATTTAGCCTCGAAGGCAACTTGGCATTCTTTTGGGAGGAGGTTCCAGCACTCGATTAACCCTTCTTGATCTGTTTTGTCTTTCTAAATTAGAATATGATATGGTCGAGGTAACGCCTTTCAATTTAGATGGTTTTCCTTTCGACACAATCTCTTTCACGCCTTTCACTAATAATCCAAAATAGTTTGCTAATGATTCTCTAGACAATGTCATGACTTAAAATCACTTCCCTAGATAGAGAGGAGAAAATTGAAAAAATTTAGAGGGGGTTTTTGGAGAGGGTTTTTGATGAATGGTTTGTTTAGACTATTCTGTCTCGGTTGTTGACCCCTTTCTCGGATCTATCTCGAAGTCTCGGTGAACTCTGGTGGTTCCTGTCAGGCTCATCCCTCGTCCTAGTGCAAGGCAATGGCTAAGATCTATTTTGGAACTTCAAAAGGTCCCTCAAACAGTCGTCATTGTAAACAACAATGCCCTACCTTGTCGTTGCAGTACTACCGAGAAAATGTCCCTCTGGTACTACGACTCATGACAAGATGAGTTCTAGTCCAAGTGAAATCCTTGGCGGATACTACCGGGAAAACATTCCTCAGGCACCATTACATGGGCATTCTCCTATGTCTTAGGGATAAATAGCTCGGGCGTAGAGCTTTCAATGCGTGTGTGATACTCATAGTGACCTAGATTTTCTAGAGCCCAACTTTTAACCTGAACCATTCATATCAATAACAAATGCAAAAAACAAGGCATGATGAAAAGGGGGAGGGAAGAGTCTTTTAAAACCTTAAGTTTCAAATCCAAAAATCGTTGGTTATTGGTGAGACCTTAGGTATGACTTCATTTCCGCTTGAAAACCTCTGGGCCAACTTACCTCCTTCTAGGGTTGAAGTTTGAGCTGGCCTTATGTCCCCAGTGGTATTGCCAAGTTGTCACAAGGAAATCGTCCGCCCGTGAGACACCATCCCACTGCGGGATGGGAAGGTTGGGAGTAGCCACCCTAGTTTTGAGGGAAACTAGAGAAAATCGTTGTGTGTCCTAGGATAAGACACTGGTGAATATTGAGAGATCTCAAGTTCGGGGTTCTTTGTACGTGTGGGGAAGATGTTAGGCACCCCACTTCGTCCCTAGCAGGTAGGCATTTTTTTTAGTCTTACATTTTGTGATCACACCGACAATAATGACCTTTGGATTCAAATGTGGATCTTCCCTTACCTGGTCATAGGATCTTTTAATATTCCCACAAACGAGGAAAAGACTAATTAAGAATGAATAATCATGTCTTCAATAGGAGAAGGGGCTTTTTGAGCCGTCTACATTTTACAAACTTTTGAAATCTATTTTGAAAGGGGTGAATCCACCAAGCAAAAAGTTTTCTTATCTTTTTGAAAGGTTGCTCAAAGTTTTCTTTGAAAGCCAAGTTAAAATCGGTAAAAATGTTGTTTTATAATGTGAATGCTCGATAGTATAGCTTACCAAGTAGATTTTGAGAGATTCTTTTAGGTTGAGAGGCTCTACAAAGAAGATGGACATGTGAGTTCTGGCTTGGTGAACTCTCTTCTCTTGCTTAGTTGAGTTTTCCTTGTAGCTTTTTCTTTGGACCTCGCTCTTCTTCCTCGGGATCTACGGTCTTGCTGGATCAAGTTGGAAACCAAAGCGTCCTTCCTAGAGATTTCCTTGAAGAAGGATTTTAAGAGTGCACCCTTAAGTTTTTTTTTCTTTGAAGGGTTTCTACTATCGTTTTCTTTTCCTTAAGCCAAGAGTCTCTTTTTTCTCTAAAGAGGAAGCCCCCTTTTTTTTCTTTTGGGAAAAAGAAGTCTTTTCTCCTCTCCTTTTTTTTTTCAATGGTGTAAAGTGAGGTATTTATAGGACTTTTACCTCCTCATATGACGGTCTTCTCTAAAAGTAGCCATCATGTGGTTTAGGTTTAAAGATATGTAGAGCATTAAATGTGTCAATCGGCTTAGCTACACCTACTAGGCTACTTGAGGTAAAAAGGTTGTGACCCGAACGAAGTTTTGCTTAGTGGAAAGTGATTGCCCAGATCTAATGACCGAGATTAAAAGAGGGCAAGATCCAACGGCACCTATCACCCTTATGAATCTGGACTTTCTTGTGTGGGCACGGAAGCTCTAAACGGGCATATGACACCAGCCATGCCAGTACCCTGTTGCATCATTTATCCAATCTTGATGAGATTTGAAGGGCCTTGATTAATGATGAGTTTCTATCTGTGGCAGCTAGGCTTCGTCAGCCATCATGAGAACGGAATGGTCCAATCGGTAGTGTCCAAGGGGGTTGTTCCTCGTATTGCAGTATAAAATGGTACCGAGAGACATATCTCGGTCCAAGGTAGGCGAGACGTGATGTTCCACCGCGTGTCATGTTTTGGTGTTGACTGACATTTTTGCCCTTAGTCCCGCTATTAGCCTTTTGGGTCTAGGTCTAAACTTTCTTTAGGGTTCTCCCTTAGGCCTAATGTCTGTCCATTAAGGTGCTAGAAAAATTACCGTGTCTACAATAGTATATATTTCGACTGTACTAATATTTATATAGTACAATCTAGAAGAAAAAAATGGTAATTTTTCTACAATATATTTTTTATCCAACACAATAGATATAATATATAAATAAATATTCAATATTTTTCTCATTTGCAGTCTCAATATGATATCCATTGCAATGAATATCTTTAAAACTTAATAAGTTTCTTGGAGACCTGGTACACAAAAATACCTCATTTATGATAAGTTTTGTTCCTTTGGATAAGAAAATTATGGCTCTTCCGAAGCCTTCAATTATTTTTGTGCTATCCAATATTGTACTAACATTGGGTTCTTTTATAGATAAATGAGAAAATTACTTTTTTGTCTCTTAGTATGGTATGTGTGGTAGCATTATCCGCAAAATATACACCTTTTTTTATATTGAGACCAAAAGGAATGTGAAAAATCCATATTCTTCATTAAAATAAAGAAAAAAAATACATAAAAAGAAATATTGGAAAAAAACATTCATAAGGAGAAATATTGGAAACAAAATACACTAAAATAAGGAAAAATAAAACAAGGTAACAAAAAAACATTAAATATTCTACTACTTTAATCTAAATTCTTTTTTCTTATTGATTTTCAAAAAAATATGCTACATCCAAATGTGTTATGTTTGTAAGACCATTGAAGTCATCATCGATGATGCAAAAATTTTCTTAATATCATCATTTGGATATGTAAAATTTGTCTCCATATTTTTTCCTTTATTCTTGATTGAAGCTTATCTTGATTGAAGCTTGATAAAGTTTAACTAGATGCTCAAACGTACGACGAGTATGTGACCAGTATTCTTTCATGCTACACCTGTAATATGAATTTTCTACAACTTTTGAAGGATTATTTTGACCACCCTTGTTTTTTTTTTCCTTTTTCTTTATGATTATTCCATTTTTTATGGTGAGAATTATTATCACCATAATAACGATAATTATTACGTCCTCGCCCACGACCACGACCATAGCCTCGACCACGTGCATTATCATATATTGCTACATTCACTTCAGATAATGGAGCAGTACAATGGGACGAGATTTATGAGTTTTCATTAGTAGCTCATTATTTTGTTTAGCTTCAGTAAACATCAAATCAATTCTGAATACTTTTTAAAACTTTTTTCAGGATATTATTATTGTAAGAGCATATTTGAAGCATGAAAAGTTGAAAATGTTTTTTTCCTAATAAGTCATCATCTGTAATATTTTCTCCACATAATTTTAAGTGATAACTTATTTTGAATATTGCAGAATTGTAATCACTCACTGATTAAAAATCTTGAAAACGTAGATGCATCCAATTATAACAAGTTTTTAGTAATATTACCATTTTTTGGTGGTAATATCTTTCTTTTATACTATTCTACAATTCAAATGGACTTTTTACTGTCAAATATTCTGCTTTTAATCCTTCGTGTAGATGATAATGAAGAAAAATAATTTTTTTGTCTTATCTTGAATAGATGTTTCTTACCCTGTTGTGATTATATTTTCAAGATTCTTAGCATCAAGGTAAATTTCAGCATCAAGCACCCATGATAAATAATTCTTGGCCATTATATCAAGGGTCGCAAATTCAAGCTTAGTCAAATTTTACATGATGAAAACTAATATAAAACAATAATAATAATTATAATAAAATTTAAATAAACAAAGCAAAATATAATATAATATCATGAATTCTAAATATAATATAATATATTATTATCAAACAATGAAAAAAATATAGGATAATAACTTTATTAGTAACAAAATAAAACCTAATAATTAGTTTTTATATCTTCATTTGCTATTAATTTTGTTGATTGTAAGTATTATATTTTTTTAAGATATTGATATCATGATAAATAAATAAGAATTATTATTATAATTTTATAAGATATATATATAAAGGTTACACATAATTAGATATATGCATATGTAATATAGTAAAATATATAAAATGAAATAAACTTACCTCAAATGAGATAACAAAATCGGGCCTGAAAGAAAATCGGACTCGGAACAATATCGAATTTAGAACAAAATCATACATGTTATAAAATATTATAAACAAGAAATATATAATATAATAAGAATAAGAAAGAGATGAAAATTGGGAGAATATTTTTTCTTCAATTAGGTGTATTAACCTTTGCATGAAACCTCTATTTATAGTCTCAATCATTAAGACTATAACATATATTACAAATGGGATTAATAAACTTAATTGGGGATTATGCAAATAAATTGTGTCATTACTTGGGAGTTATGGACCTCTATAAAAATATTTATAACAAAAAATATTATTATTTTAATATTTTAAAATATTATTTAATTTTAGATATTAATATAACATAAATAAATCTAAATATTATTATGTTATAAATATATTAATATAAATAAAATTAACTTTATATATATATATATATATATTTCTTTTGATTTATATAAATTTAATTAATTTAATTAAATTTATACTCACAATATAAAATAACTAGGAATGTATATAGAATATTTTCATTCAAAACAAAAAATAAAAAATTATAAAATTCAAATTTTAATATTATATTCTTTTATAAATAATAATTTAAAACTATGTAGTTTTAATTAAAACAATATAGTTTTATTGTAAAAATTAATTTTTAAAAACTATATTAATATATTGATAATTTAATTACAAAACTTTAAAATAGATATTAATTGTATTCATAATTATCAAATAAAATGTAAATGAATAATTATTAAAAAATAAATAAAGATTATCTTAATAATTATACATGAAAATTTATGTAACACCCAACATTTTTCCTTTATTTGAATTCGAATTTTCAAGATGGAATATTCTTATAATATTTAGAAACCAGATAAGAAAAGTGAATAAATGTAAATATGTCAAAGAAATGTAATAAGAATTTCAAAAGTAAATGAAAATGTCAAAAGATGATAAAAATAATAGAAATGGCAAATGGTGATAAAAGGAAAGAGGGATGGTAAAACGGTAAGATGGCAGGGCACATAGGCTGGAACCGAATGATAGGCTCGGTGTCCCGAGCCAAATGCCGAGCCATTTCCCATTAAAAGGGAGAAGGCCACAGCAGGAGAAGGTTTCTGTGAACCTTTCTCTTGCTCTTTGTGCATAGAATGCCCAAATCCTCCCATAAACACCAAATATCATACCAAAGAAGAAAAAAGAAAAGGAAAAACTGTATAAAACTTATTAAGAAAGACAAAGGAAAGCTAAGGAGTAAGTGAGCAAGCTTTGACTGGAGTGAAGCAAGAACACCAGCGGGAGAAAATTTGAAGAAAATCGAGTTCTCCCTCACCAATCTCCTTCAAAACATGTTAGTTAGCTTTCTTCTAACTTGTTTAAGGATTAATAGGTGAAAATTTTGACATGCATAAAGGATTGAGGATGAAAATGATGAAAATGAAGTTTGGGGTTTTGAGACCGATTATTCATGAAAATGAATTAATGCATATTTGATGATGTTTAAATAGAATGGGATGCGTGTAATAAGTAAGGAGACTGTGAAAATGTGATTGCATGTTATATTTGATGAAGAAAGGATAGAGATATAATGTTTATAGAAGGTAGAAGACAATAAACAGTAATGTGTAAAGATGAACACTGTAACTATGATAATAATGTGAAAAAATCTAATGTAGGAGTCTAGATGACCCTAATAACGTTAAATGATGCTTAATGAGGTGTTTTCAAGTAAAAATATACATAGAAATGAGTCTTAATGGACTGAAAACACTAGGAAGTAGGTTTTAGCCTTCTAAGCAAAATCTAGTTTTCGGTTACCGATACGATTATCCGGTCACCATGAAACTAGCTTCAAAGTCGAGCCATATAGATGACCGAACAATGTAACCGAGACATTCAATTGACTTGGTCGATGGAATGGCTCGGAAAGAGGGAATATGAAGGTAGCCGAGAGATGCTACCGAGGGATTTTTCTAACTCGGTAAAGGAAAAATGAAATGAATGAGTGACCTGAGATATCGATTGACTAGGTAAACGAGATGACTCAGTAGTCAATGGATGTAACCGAGACATTCATGTGGCTAAGATGACAAAGTTGTAGATCAGTACCGAGAGATGCATATTAGGGCATATCTCGGCTAACTAAGGAAAGAATGCATAGGGAAGTCTGGGAATAAGTCTTAGAGTGTAGAAAAGGTGTATGTATATGTATTGTCTCTAATCCAAAGTCGCTCAATGTAGGACCAGACTCAAGAAACCTGAGACAATAATAGATTGGATTATTATGAATATGCAATTTTCTAGGTGAGTATATGCTAACTATTTCTCAATATATGACGTGGAATGTTTTTATGGCATATGCATCCATCATAATGCTTTAGGTTGCTTGCGTTAGTACCACGAGATATGTTGTATTGCATATATATTATGTGATATGTATGACCTGGTGAACACTGGATGAACCATAGACATCAAATGATTATGATGAATTAATAGAAAGGAAATGTAATGTATGGGTGGAAAGTTGGCCAAAAGGAGCTACTTGACATTAGTATGAGGTAAAATCAAAATGGCTGAAAGGAGCTTTTTGGCACCATACTTAATGTAATGTTAGTCCAAGGGTATGTTTCGGATACTCGGACCATTGGCCCGATGGTATGCTTCGGTTGCCCAAGTTTAACATTAATGAAGTCCTGAGGAATTGTCTCGGCAACTGGGCACCAAAGTCTATGGGGACGGTTTCACCTTATCTGCAAAGTTATGTGAATTGTTTGATGGTGATGCATTCCACTAGCATAAAATGATGATTTTTATGTATGGTTTTCCGTGTCTACTCACGAAGCTATTTCATAATAGCTCACACCCCTTTTTATGCATATCCCCTCTCCCTTTACCCATTTTTCACATAGTCAACACAATGACTCAGAAGAAGGGTTCCGGATGAATGTGTATACCTGCTGCTACCCTAAATGATATAATGTAACAGAATGATTAATAGAGAATATAACTATGTATAACTCGGTATAGAAATATATAGTCACTAGGTGATGAAGAATGTTATATCCTTTCATATATTTATGCATGTTGTATTAGTTATGTTACTGCGTTAATGTTATGAGCTTTATATAATGTACAGGTACGATATATGCATGCAAGTATAAGAATGAATGAAATGACATAATGAACGATAAGATGATGAAATGTAATGTAAGAAATGAAATGAAAAGTGAAAAATTGTGACGTTTGATGACGTATGATGACACGTAGACTTGTTAGGATTTCGATCACCTTCGGATGGTCGGGATTCTAATGCTTCCCAGTAGTGGTCCGATCGAGGTCGAGCTGTTACAATTTAAAAATTAAATTTTAAATTTTAAAATTAATTTAAATATCATAAAATAATATAATTACATATATAATTTCAAATACAATAAAATTAAAAAAAATTATATTAATAATTATAATTATATATAAGAATTAATTTATAAAAATTTAAAATTAATATCATTGAAAATAATTAATAAAATTTATATAAATAGTTATTTATAAAAAAAATAAAAATTAATGTAATAGCCCGCCTAGACAGGAGTGCTACTAACATTAGAATCTCGACCATCCGAAGGTGATCGGAACCCTAATATGCCTATGTGTCATCATGCATCATCAAGTGTCATAATTTTTTTTGCTTCTCATTTCATTTCTTATGTTACATTTCATCATCCTATCATTCATTATGTCATTCCATTCATTCTCGGTCCTGCATGCATTTTATATACATGTACATCACATAAAGCTCATAACATGCATGCAGTATATAACTAACATGACATACATAAATATATGAAAGAATATCTAATTCTTCATCACCTAGTGACCATATATTTCTATACTGAGTTATACATAGTTATGTTCTCTGTTAAACATTTTATTACATTACATCATTTAGGGCAGCAGCAGCTACACATACTCATTCATCTGGGACCCTTCTTCCGAGTTATCGTCTTGACCCTGTGAAAAATGGGTAAAGGGAGAGGGGAGAGGGGATAGGCATAAAAAGGGTGTGAGCTATTATAAAATAGCTTCGTGAGTAGACACAGAAAACCATACATAAAATAATCATTTTCATGCTAGTGGAATGTATTATAGACAAATAATTCATATAACTTTGCAAGTAGGGTAAAACTATCCCCATAGACTTCGGTGCCCGATTGCTGAGATAACTCCTCAAGACTTCATTTACATTAAACTCTAGCAGCCAAAGCATACCCTCAGACCAATGATTCGGGCAGCCGTAGCATACCCTCGGACCAACATTACATTAAGTATGGCAGCCAAAAAGCTCCTTTCAGCCATTTTGGTCTTATCTCGTTCTAGTGTCAAGTAACTTCTTTCGGCCAACTTGTCACCCATACATTACCTTTCCTTTCCGTCAATTCATCATAATCATTTAAAGTCTATGGTTCATCCAATGTTCACCGAATCATACAACAACAACAACAACAACAAGCCTTCGTCCCAAACCAGTTGGGGTCGGCTATATGGATCCTCTAACAAAATAAGCTCACAAGCAATATCAACAATCACACGCCTTAGACTCCTTTCATTACGCGGATTTTACACCTCCATCCAAGTCTATTACTAACTAAATTCGCATCAATATTTAAGGCTCGTAAGTCTCTAGCTATTACTTCCTTCCAAACTGTCCTAGGTCTACCTCAACCTCTCTTAGCCCCATCAACCATCAAGTTCTCCAACTTGTGAACCGCCGCATGGGAAGGTCTCCGTAAAACATGTCCAAACCATCTAAGTCTTTCTTCTCTCATCTTATCACCAACCTCCGCTACCTGTACTTTTTGTCGGATATGCTCATTCTTAATTTTATCCAATCTAGTATGGCCACACATCCATCTTAACATTCTCATTTCTGCCACGCTCATCTTATGAAGATGTTGCCCTGTAGGTGCCCAACACTCACTACCATGTAGCATTACTGGTCGAACAACAATCCTATAGAATTTACCTTTCATCTTCAATGGTATTTTCTTGTCGCATAAAACTCCTGATGCTCCCTTCCACTTCATCCACCCTACTTGTATTCTATGAGCCACATCTTCGTCTACATAACCTTCACTTTGAAACACAAAGCCCAAATATCTAAACTGTTTGGCTCTTGGAACCAAAATTCCATCCAATTTAACATCTTGTTCTTTCTTTTTCTTTAAACTGAACTCACAGTGTATATACTTTGTTTTACTCCTACTTAACTTAAAATCCTTATCCTCAAGAGTTTTCCTCCACACTTCCAGCTTACGATTAACTCCCTCACTGGTCTCATCGATTAACACAATGTCATCTGCAAATAACATACACCAAGGCACGTCATCTTGTATGCTTCCGGTTAGCTCGTCTATAACAAGAGTAAACAAATATGGACTCATAGCCAAACCTTGATGCAATCCAATGGTAATGGGAAAAGCTTCTGTGTCCCCACTGGTGTTTTCACACTAGTGGATGCGTTCTCATACATATCCTTGATGATGTTAATATACTTGACATGGACACCCTTCCTCTCTATAACCCACCAAAGCACTTCTCTTGGCACTCTATCATAGGCCTTCTCCAAGTCAATAAATA